>CM048818.1:31105348-31346728 GCA_026586065.1 Dioscorea zingiberensis
AACAAGATCGCTCTTTGTGGAAATTTCCTCTATTGAATTCCGTGACGCATCAGAAGGCCCTTATATTTTTGTGTTAGCAGGGACCTTTTCAGTAGTTGTTAAGCAAAACTTCACGTATGGCGTACATTTCTAATGTTTGTCCCATGAACTCTTTGCCCTTTTGCCGTATCCCTCGCTCAGCTCTTCTTTCAAGTGGCAATTAGTGAAGGCCTCGATTGTGAACCCCAAATAAAATGGGACTTTTAAGGTAGAAATCCCAAGAAAACTTCGTGAGGGAGCTCTTTGTTGGGTGGTGCTTACATGCAATCGTGTGGTTAATAACAAACTCAAGAAATGGAATGCTTTTATCCCATGTTTCTTGGATGTCTTAGGCATTATGCACCTCCTCGGAGGAAAGATACACAATTGTATGATTAACCACCTTTGTCTCAACACCCATCAGCAAATATGGATGAAAGTGCGGTCATGCTGCGCTCTCAGATTTGTGTCCTTTTAGGCCAAATAGAACACCACAAAATTTACTTTTAGTAGGAACCGCTACATTCTCGATCGACGATATATTTGACTTAGGGAAGACCAAGATCTTTCCACACATTTTCAAAGAAAAGTCTTGGTCGCTTTTCCCTAGTTATCATCTTCTTTACACAAAGATGAGCAATCTTTACCATCTTTGAGAATCTATCAACCACCACATAAAATACATAGGGTCATTTTCATCTCCTAGTCTTTGGAAAACTACCTACAAAAATCCATATAGAAATGCTTTCCCCATGGACGTAGCTAGGACCGTAGAAGTAGAGTATATAACCCAACTTTTAGATTTGTAGAGTTTGGACGTGCATACACAACATGTAGCCTTTCACAAAATGAGAGAAACATCCTCGGTATATCCGTACAAAAATACATACCGCTGGAGGTTTTGGGAGAGTCTTCAAGCTATCAAGAAATGTCCGTTTTACAATTTACGCTTGGAAGTGTGTGCTTCGCGTATCCACATCGTGACTCTTTCCTCTACTTCTTTTGGTACACATATAGTAAAATGCACCTTTGTAGAGTGAGTCTACCTCGCCACAAGAATGTTCCGGATGGTCGCCTATAATCAAGATCTTCAATTGCCTATTAGGAAATCGTAGTCTTTTATATACCCATCAAAGTATAATCATCATGACATGATGGTTGTAAATTCAAGCATAAACACGTGAAAAACAAAGTGTAGTACATGTGGTCAAGATAGCATACGTCTCAGCCAATTTGTTATGGGCTCCTTTTCTTTTGTATTTGACCACAATATTGAATTGTTGCAAGTAAGTCATCCATTTAATGTGACGCCGTTTGTTGAGTTTGGCAAGGCTTTGCAAATATTGTAGTGGCTTTGTGATCGCGAGTATCACCGCTTTCACCCATAATGTATAGCAACGCTTAATGCTTCCAACCGCCAGTGGTGTAGAGAGCCAACAATTCCTTTCGGCATAGATTGGATAGTTCTTTGAGATCCTTGGAACATCTCTCGAATTGTATGCTACCAAGTAATGTACTGTGTTTCTATAGCAAGCACATATAATTGACTTAGTATTATTTAAGTCATATAATAGTAACTTCATTAACTTATACAAGCCGTCAAGGACCCTAAAGTTTAGATGTTCAACGAGCATTAGGTACTCTCCAAACACTTAAAATAGTTTCTTTAAGATCACATGGCCAAGCATGGTATAGGTCTTTAACCTTCCTCTTTATTTATCCTTTTCTTTCCTTTATTCTTTCATATAGGTCCCTGGGTTGGACAAACAAACAAAACAAAAAGGAATGAGCTCAAACAACCCAAAGTAAGGCAAAACAATGAATGTATTAATCTCATCAAACATAAAACACATCAAAACATAGTAAAAAGATATCATGGAAACATAGGTTTGGCGTAATTCCTCACTTTTAGTAAATCAAACATAAGAAAAGATATCATGAAATAATCTCGAGGTCATAGAAATTCGTCAAGGTTAATTACCATGACTCCATACTTACTTCATCTTCATAAAAAAAATTATCAGTGGTTATTCCCTCAAGCTATCCATTGGATACACCCCTCATTACAAGTGGATATGCTTTTACTCCAATACATTGAGGATCTCGTATAAATATGGGCCCACTTGTCAACATATAATAATATTCATTCATTTCCCCTTCCTTGAGATATAATACTATTTCCCCTTCTTTTTGGGAAATAATAACATATTTCCCCTTCCCTCGGGATATACATAATGATTCGCTCATAAATAAAACCTCGTAAATGAAGGATTTTATCATAAAAGGACATAAAAGAATTTCAAAAATTACATGATCATAAGTAGGCAAGGAGAATAAAGGCATAAAGAATCCAAACCATGGAAAGGCTTCCAAATCTTAAACCTATAGAATCCATAAAAGCTAGTCCTCAGAGTGCACCCTTGGATCTCAATAGTAATCTAGCCGTGTGCTTACATCTCTATTTTATGGCCCATTCACATAACTAGCCCACATGTGCTCCTCAATTCGAGCCCCCAACATAGGTATATCTCGCACTGCACACGTGGACATAGATTGGCACACAAAACATACAGAGTGACTCTACTACGAGCAAATATACTTACATACTAAAAACCACTTTCGAATTCATCGATAAAAATATCAATAAAACATCATGCAATCAATCGGACTTCATCCATACCAACTCCAATTGCCAATCTCCTCGACCTTCAAAATGAAAATTTACAATTCCCATCTACTATAGGGTGCTACAAGAAATGGATGTAGTTTTCCTCCTCACCAATCTCCTTTCTCTTTTGTCTTTTATCCGCTCTCTTCTCTCTCTTTCTCTCTTTCTCTCTTCAACCGCACTGCCTCCCTTTCTCTTCTCCCCTCTTTTCTCTCTTCTATCTTGCTCTTCTTTCTTTTTCTCATTCTTCTCCTTGAGCCTAGTGAAGCTCGTTGTTTAAATAGAAAATAATGGTTTTTTAAAAGGAAAGTTCCCTAACCAACTTAAGGCGGATTAATTAATTAATTAATTTTTTCTTTTATAAAAAATCAAGAGAATGAAGCATCGCTCAAAATTTCATTTTTTATTTTTTATTTTTTATGTCATAAATAAAATCATGGTGAAGTAGTGGGAAGCTTGATTTGGAAATTTTCAATCTACCCCTATACTTCAATTAAATCCCAACTTCCTCCACTTCATTAAAACTTTGTTATTAATAAATCATTAAATATTATTCTTTTACTTTTAAATTTATATTAATTGTGAAACCTGTGGTATCACACTACCTACCTTCCTTCTGTAATAGAACAACCCCCATAGCGCATCTAGAGGCGCCCATCTCTAACTCGAATGGTCGCTGTAAATTTGGTAGTATAAGAAACCAAGGTTTTCACTGATCTTCTTTCTTTAACAAAGAAAAATGTTTCCTCCTACTTGGTTGTCCATTCAAACTTGTTATTTAGCCTAGTTAAAGCATGGAAAGGTGAAGCTAAAACAAATCTAAATGATGGATGAATTTTTAGAGGTATTGACATGCTCCCATAAAGCTTCAACTTCGTGATGGAAGTCGGTCGTGGCCAATCCTTTGATTGCTTTGACTTTATCGATCAACTCCGTAGTTCACCACCACCAACTACAAATCCAAGAAAGATCATGTGTTGCTTACCAAATTCACATTTTTTGTGATTCAAGCGAAGTTGGTATTGCTTGAGTAGGTTGAACACCATCTTTGCATGCGCCATATGTTCTTCCCATGTGCGACCATAGATGAGAATATCATTAAGGTAGACGATGACAAAATCATAAATATGGGGTCAGAGAATATCGTTCATCAACCGCATACTAGTGCGTTGCAAAGGCCGAAAGGCATCACCAACCATGCATACAAACCTTGCCTTGCTTTGAACGTCGTCTTCTATGTATCATCCTCCTGGATTTGAACTTGGTGATATCCCGACCTTAAGTCGAGTTTTGTAAAAATGACAGCATTCTTCAACTAATCTAGAAGGTTGTCGATTCGTGTAAGAGGGTACTAATTCTTGATGGTGACCTTGTTAAGAGCTCGATAATCGATGCACATACGCCATCCTCCATCTTTCTTTGGCACTAATATCACCGGTGATCCATATGGAGAGTTGCTTGATTTGATGGCGCCGCCTTTGATTTTCAGTTCCTCCACCTATCGCTGATCCCAAGTATTTTCTAGTGCGCCGAAGTTCCTGTGCATATGCCGATGTTGGGTAAAGTTGAGTCCGCCACTAGTCGGATCTCTATGTTCCACGGCTCGACGCGGGAGTAGAACAAATGACATCATCGCAAGAGAGGAATATTCTGCAATAAGTTCACCAATTTTACTCTCATGCTTCCTACAAGCAAGAGTAAGTGTAGATACCTTCCTTTCACACTCCAATCGGGTCAGACAATATAAGAACATAGCTTGAGAAGCATTGACCATTCTTCATGCTTGGTAAGCTATCACCATGTCTACACTTTACATGATCTTGTTTCTGTTGACAAGATATTTGTCACCATCTTTTTCTAACTGGTACCTTTGTGTACGCCAAAAGTATACTCAGATTTCGCCTCCCAAAGATATGGACTTCCAAAAATTACTTGGACAGATGTTGAGCGGAACCACCTCGCATGTGACTTCATCTATGTAATGGTTTGTGATAGCAAACTAAAACTTGCACTACCGAAAGTGATTTGTATTTCTACATCCTTCCTCAATCCATCCTAGTGAATAAAGATGAGGGTGTGGCGCCGCTCTCTAGACCCAATCTTAGGACGAGGCTAGCTAAGATCGATTCTTTTGACTTCCTGTCAATGATGGCCTCAATTACTTCTTTCTTCACTTTGATTTTTAACGTGAATAACTCCTCCTTCTCATCAGGTACCCAAGTGAGTTCGCCGATTTCTCCCTTTGGCTCGCCATTAACGCCAAGCTCTTGTCTACCATTTCGACTAGACCAAGCTCAACCTTGTCATTGGGGATGATTGTTGCTTGTGAGCTTTTCTCATCATCTTTCTTCCACTTCGGGGAAAAGCTCGGATGAACCTTCCAACATTTCTTTCTTTGTGTGTCCTCCAATTCTGCAATGCTCACAAAATTTCTTTGCATTAGTGGAAGGAGTTGTCGCTTTCTTCTTAAAATCTCTCTTTGGATGTCGATTGTTGAATGTTTCTTGCTTCGCACCTTCTTCCTAATCCTTGCCCATAGGTTCTACTTCTTTAATTTGATAGCCTATAGCAATGTTGCACACGCTTAGGAATATCGCTTTGTCGAAAGTGTAGTCGCAACTCATTTTGAATTTTTCGTTGCTACAACATACTTGGCTAACATCTCATCATTGTTGGTTGAAATTTCCAATGCCACCGCGAGGTGTCAAAACTCGATGGTGTAATCTTGGACTGTTTTCCCCGTTGTTGACGAAGGTTGTGCTGCCATGACCATCAATCTTGTGAATACTCCCATTGGATAGAATTCATGGCGTAAGAGCCAAGTGAATTCACCTCTATTTCACGCCCTCATCGCCTCCTAGTCTCTCAAATGAGAATTCCACCAAGCCAAGGTATAGCTTGTTAGTTCTCACTCTTAAATCAACTTTCTAGTTGCTAACAAAACCATACAAAGTGAAGTAAGTCTCCAGCTTGGTGAATCCATGAGTCTAGCTTCCCAAATACGACATTGCCATCAAATATCGTGATGTCGCATTCTTGTTTCCACCTTGAATAGCCGATGAGACCCTTGAGCCATCACGCGACTAGTCTCACAATTTGGATTATCTTCATCTTCCTTCGAACTTGTAATATCTTCATATTTGTCTTTCAATGGTGTTCATTTAACTCAAGCGAATAGGGATTGTGATTGAATCCATGTAAGCACAGACTCAAGTTGATGGGTCAACCTATTAACCTTGGTGGAAAGTTCACCTTGCTTCGGTGTGCTACTTCCTTCAGCTGCCATTGTAGACGTTAGTCCGCTCTTGTTTGGTGGTTATCGATGATTCTGCAACACAAGAAGATGTTCATCGGATTCTTTGTAATCAGACTTGGTTTACACCATCACACGTGCTACCAACCGGGTTCTCGATACCACTCTGATCCATCCCAAGGATTTTTCAACACAAATACCCTTAGATGGATAGGAAAATAAAAGCCAAATAAAAGCTTTGACTCAAGAGGAAAGTTGATTGAATAAATGCTTACACGTGGCAAACCCAAATAGGGATGGCCATAGGACAGAACAACGCTGGAAGCCCACCTTCTCCTTAAACAAATAAGGCAAAGAGAAAGGGACCACAACAAGGAAAGTAGGGGTAGCATCTAAACTCCCATCTCCCATAATCACAAAATGGAGGGCCTTTGGATGGCCTTTCAAAGTGAACCTAAGGAAAGTATTCAATTGGAATGTAAGAGGACTAGGGAAAAGGAGAAAGAGGTACCTAATTCGGAGATATTATACAAAAGCACAATGCACAAATCTTCCTATAGGAGACAAATCTTGTGGTAATAAATAAGATCACCGAGATCTATAGGGGAAAAGATATGATGGGAGATTAACACTCCCAACAAATAACACTAGAGGAGGATGTCATAGGATGGAGGGGCACTAAATTCTAGTCTTACCAATAGTTTCATGGGAGTGTTCTCCATCACTGATCTTGGAGGAAATATCATCAGTGATAGGATACATGATTACCACAAATTTACAACCCTTTGTGATGTAAGCCAAAAGAGAACTTTTTGTAGGAATTGGAGAGTATAAGGAATCTAAGGCTAGTTCCCTAGTTGATAGCCGAGGACTTCAATGCCACTTGGGGATAAAGAAAGGAGCAACTACCCACAAGTCAAGGGTAGCAAGAGGAGTTCAATGACTTTACACGCATGTGTAAATCTGCTTGACCCCCTCAACGGAAGACAGCACACATGGACAAATGGGAGAATAACCCCCAACACTTGCTCAAATTTTGGATAGGATTTCTACTATCCATAGAATGGGTAACCAAATACCCATGGATCAACCAGACCATCGCTCCCGTGAGTACGCCCACCATGTACCATTGATACCAAGTTTATCCCAATGAGAATAGGAAGTACCCCTTCAGATTTAACAAATGAGTGGGCTAAGGGAGGAAGGTCACGAGACATGATTAGGGACATGGTATGTGAAGGGTCTCAGAGGGGCTTAAGGAGCCTTCAAGCTGACAAAGAAGCTCACTATGCTCATAGGAAAACTTAAAGAGTGGAAAAAAAAAAGACCCTAAAAAGCCAGATACAAAGGAAAAAAAGAACTGCTTAACCTTATTAATAAAGTCGACATCACCATAAAATCTTGGGACCTCACACAAGTGGAGGAAGAGGCCCTCATCACACATCATAGGGCGTATAAGGACATTAACAGAAAAGAACAGTCCCTTTGGAGACAAAAGTCCAGAATTACCTGGCTATAAGAAGGGAATAGAAATACAAAATACTTCCATGCCATTGCAAACCAGAGGAGAAACCTAAATTGGATCCGTCAGATCAAGATGCAAGGTGTCACATTAACAAAGGAGGAGGAGATATCAAGGGAAATATCAAGACACTACCGTGAACTCCTTGGCTCAACAAAGGAATATGCCTTCCAGGCCAATTGGAATTCTCTACCGAGCATCGCATTAAAGACGGGGTCTCTCAAGCTTGGACAACTCTTTTCACCGAGGAATAAATCCAAAAAGCGGTGCAAGATTTGAACCCTGATAGCCGATAAGCTTCCCTCAATTGTTTCAATGAAAATCATCATCACCAAGGTACTTCTGCAAACCGACACCCAAGGGGTCATCGCGACTTGGTGGATGAAAATCAAATGACCTTTATCAAAGGAAGATGCATCCAAGACAATATTATGGTGGCGGGTGAACCTCATCCATCGTATGAAGGGAAGTAGATCCAATGGGGCTTATCATGAAAGTAGATTTCAAAAAGCTTCTCAACATGCTAGACCTGAGTTTCTACTAGTAAAGCATGAAAGCCGTGGGCTTCGGGGACAAATGGATTGGATGGATCAACGCAATATTATTACTCATCCAAAAGCTATCTTCCCTATCAATGGATCTCCCATAGGATACGTGTGGAAAAAAATAAGGGTTAAGGCAAGGAGACCCTCTCTCTCCACTCTCGCTTGTGTTGGCCATGCATATACTCACCGCCATACTCACTAAGGTGGAGACAGAGAACATATTCAAAGGGTCCAAAGCGGGCAAATAGATGGAGAAGTTATTACCTCTCTCTTATACGCCAATGACCCTCCTCTAGTGTTTTGCACAAGGGATTCCCTCCAGCCTTCAGAGTCTTCAAACTTATTTTCTACCTATATGAAGAACTCTCCAGTTGAAAGTAAAACTACACAAGAGTAGCATCATTCCCATCAAGACCAAATGACACACTCTTAAAATGTTGAGCCGATAATAAACTGTGACTATAGGAACACTCCCCCTCAACTACCTAATAATAACTATCTCAGCTCCAAATCCCTAAGAAAGAGTAGAGAAAACTCATTAACAAAATGAAAAGATGGACCGCAGGATGACAAGGAAGACTACTAACACTGGAGGGAAGGTCGCCTCGCCAACTCGGGCCTTAGTTCCATCCCAACCTACTAGTCAAGAGGTATAAGCTACCAAAGATGGGTTGCCAAAAGCATTGATGGAATCAAGAGACTTCATCCTGAGGGGAGTAAAACAAAACCCGTGAGGCATATCATTTGGTGAACTAGAATTGATTATGTAGACCCAAGGAATAAGGGGTTGGGGCTTAATCAATCTCAAAATTTTCAATGAAGCCCTCTTGAGCAAAATGGTGATGGCAAATTCTAAATGAGGATTCGCTTATACAAGAGAATCCCGGCAAAATTCATACTCTTTAGGGGAATGATATAAATCCCATGGTAAGACCCCCATGAACACCTCGCTTTTGGAAGGACATATCAAGTAAGAGTCAAAGTTTGTGGCTTGATTAAATCCTTAATTGTTCCCTCTAATTATGTTTAGTAATTAGATCCCTTATTTGGATTAATATAATTATGGGGGTTTAATTACATAATTGATTCTAAAGAGAATTTGGAGTATGAAGGACTTGCAAGTATTAATTTATGAAGCAAGGGACCTTTGTGCAAAAAGCCATTAAGGACATGCATAAGGTATTGTAGGTGCGTAAGCTACATTATCATGGGTTTTGTATTCATGGTATGAGATTATTGGGTTCTAATACTTTTGTTTAGGGTTCAAAGCTTTTGTTTTAGGTCCAATGATATCAGAAAGTAAAATGTATGCATACACTAATCGCTCATGAGGAACACAAAACACAAAACATTAGAACCCAAAAAATACTACCCAGACCTGATCGATCTCATACCGTATGAACAAAGGTAATACCTGTGATGTTAGAATTCACCAGTATTGTATGGATGGCTTGGATTTAAAGTAGGAATGACATGAACGGTTTGGATTTGAAGGGACAAAAGGTAATGAAGATCATGAATTTAAAATCTTGGAAAACTTCAACGGCTTTGAGTTAAAGAGGAGAATCAATCCATGATTATGTGGTGAAAAAGTAAATGGTCACCACACGACGCGGGCTTCACAGCTAGAGCACGAAATTACGGATGGGAAGCGCCACGTTGCGTCACAACCTTCTATCTATCAACGAAGCCAGATCCCGAGACATGAATGACCTTCTCCTCCATCAGTGCTGACGCGGATCTGAGAAGAGAGATGCAGCCGTGCGAGTGGTCAGGATTCTGGCCGAGCGTAGAGAAGCTTGGCAGGGTCTTATTGTGTCAAGTTCCTATTGCCTGGAAGACCCCGGATCTCCTTATCTTTGGCGGATAAGAGCACGAGCTCTTCCTCGAAACCATTGCTTCTTCGTCTTTGTGCAAGAGAGAAAACGACCTGCTGAGAAGCTCCACGAAGCTATTGAGCTTCTCCTTCTCGAGAAAGAGAAAGAGAGAGGGAGAGCCACCCTCAAGGTCCCTAATGCATAGACCTTGATCATAGTTTCAAGACCACTCGCTTCGACCGACGGAGTACCACCGTGACATCGCCGAGTTAGACGGTTAAGACAAAGGCAAGAGACCTCGGGAGGCAAGAACCGACGGAACCTCGCCTCTCGAGAGCTGTGAGCCCTTACTTGCTTTTTGAGCATCTCTACATCCCTATGGATCAAGTTACATGGGTTGGGGTTTCTCTAAAATGAACTTGCATGATTACTTTAGTGTTAAGTATTTGAAACTATGCTTGGTTTAAGGAGAGTATGAATACCAACTTTAAATTGGTTATGTGGAGTCGGAAGTTTCAATTTAACAAGCAAGGTTTAGAGAGGAGAAGGAAGGCTGAGAATTCACTAAGGAGGGTTTGTAATGCCTAGTAATTTAGAAGACATTAATGGAGGAGAAAATTTAATTAAGAAGGTGGGTCATCTAAGGTTGTTAACAAGGCCCTTATCAGTGCTTTGGCAAGCCATGAGTGGTTGATCAAATGAGTAGAGTGGGTTTATTAACTTAAGGAGGAGCTAACTGTTAAGCCATTTTAACCAACTCTTGGCTACATATTAACATGCATGAGAAATTCCCTATAACCTATGATGTTAGAGTAAACGTGGGCATGCTATAATTTATCATAGATGAAAGTATAATATAAGACTTGGTGATTCACTGGCGGACTGTGGAGAAAACTACAACATCCTCATACTCTAATTCCATCATTCCCTCAAAGAACATACACATCAAGACATTAACATCTACCACAAGCTTTAAAGTACGAATGAACAAACAACAATAGCCCGCTGGAAATGATCTCAAAGAAATCAAGTCGCAAAGAACTGGATGCAAAAACAGAGGAAAACAGAGAGAAAACACCAAGCTTTTTGTTAAGGGTCCGTGAAGGAAAAACCACCAACGCATTACACACACACACACTATTTTTCTTCAAACTTCTACAAGCTTCTTCACCGCTTTCACTTACAAAACAGCCATATTTTTAAAGATACAGAGACTAATACCAGCCACATGATTCCAAGTCCTTATCCCAAGACATACCACAAAACATTAGCTAATAAAGAAATTACAAGTTTACCCTCATACCATCATAACATTTCTCCTCCTTAAACTTGTAATTAACCTTTGATGACTCCAAGAACAGCTCTCAACCTGCAGAAATCTTCAAACTTCAAAGGTTTAGTGAATATATCAGCCACTTGATCTTTAGACTGCACATACTCCAACTGAATTTCCTTCTTTGCAACACATTCTCTAATAAAATGGTATCTAGTATCAATGTGCTTGCTTTTCTCATGGAAAATTGGATTCTTTCCTAATGCAATGGCTGATTTGTTGTCCACAAAAACAGTAGTAGCATCAAGTTGTTCAAACTTCAAATAACTTAGAAGCCTTCTCAACCAAATTGCATGACAAGTACAGGAGGCAGCTGCCACATATTCAAATTTCACATATGGATAGAGTCACAATTGGTTGTTTCTTTGAACTCCAAGCAAACACAAAGATTGCCAATAAAAAACACAAAGCCACTTGTGCTTTTTCGATCATCTACATCTCCTCCCCAATCATCAGCCACTAAAACCCATACAACTTGACAGCTTTCTCGCAGAGTGTAAAACAAGCCATAAGTTGATGTTCCTTTTACATAACGGAGAATTCTTTTTAATTGCCTTCCAATGAGTCATTGTTGGTGCTTCCATGTAACGACCGACAATGCTAACCGCATACAAGATATCCGGTCTTGTACGTTAAGTATCTCAATTTTCCAACTAATCTTCTAAAAAGAGTTGATTCACTTTTCAGCTCCATCAAATTTTGAGAGCTTCATTCCACATTCTATAGGTGTTGAAACTGAATTACAATTAACCATTTTGAACTCCTTCAATATTAAGCTTCCGTGATAAGCCCTTTGAGAAAGAAAAATTCCTTCTTCTCCTTGCTTGACCTCAATCCCGAGATAGAAGCACATAAGTCCCAAATATGTCATCTCAAATCTTCTAGTCATTTGTTTCTTTGAATTCTTCAAACATCAATCGATTGCTTCGTGAAAATGAGGTCATCAATATATAAACAAACATACATTATATCTCCATCTTTGTTCTCCTTTACATATAATGCATGTTCATAAGGGCACTTTCTAAAACCCATTTTGGTGAAAATATTCATCAATGCAGCTATATACTCACACCCTTGGAGCTTGTTTAAGGCCGTATAAAGCTTTCTTTAACTTCAACACTTTTATCTTCTTCTCCCTTAACAACATAACCCATTGGTTGCTTCACATAAACTTCTTCTTCTAAGACTCCATTCAAAAATGCAGATTTTACATCCATCAAATATAGTTTCCAAATTTTCCTGGTCAGCCAATGAAATCAAAGAGTCGAACCGCCTCTAAACGGGCCATTGGAGCAAAAACCTCATCATAATCTATTCCTGCCCTTTGAGTAAAACCCTTTGCCACAGACGAGCTTTGTACTTTTCAACTTCTCCTTTAGCATTTTTCTTCTCTCTGTAAACCCACTTCACTGCCACAGGTTTCTTTCCTGCAGGAAGTGTAGCTAGCTGCCATGTATCATTCTTGTCAATTGCTTTCATTTCTTCATCC
The DNA here is from genome assembly GCA_026586065.1 of Dioscorea zingiberensis. Lineage (NCBI taxonomy): Eukaryota > Viridiplantae > Streptophyta > Magnoliopsida > Dioscoreales > Dioscoreaceae > Dioscorea > Dioscorea zingiberensis. Next base: position 31,117,994 of record CM048818.1, read on the forward strand.
ATAGCTAGTCTCCATTTCTCATCTTGTACAGCTTCTTCAAAGGACATTGATTCTGAATCTGCAAACAAACATAACAAGGTAGCATCACTGATTTCTTCACTTTCATCATAAATTTCAGCCAAACTTCGCATTCGAGGTGGTCTTTCAGAGGAACTTGGAGAAGCTAAATCTTCTTGTTCAATATGTGTTGGAGTTTGAGGTGTGACAACACCAACATCTTCACTTTGGGGCTGATTTTCAACCAAAAACTCATCAAACACAGGAAGAAAGTTGTAACCTTCATCTTGAGTGACATTCCATTCCCAAGAGCTCCTTTCATCAAATTCAACATCTCTGCTGATAATTATCTTCCCATTCTGTGGATTGTAAAATTTGTATCCCTTTGAGTTCTGTGCATAACCTACAAACACCATCTTCTTGCTTTTATCATCCAGCTTTGCTCCTTGTCTCATCGTGAACATGGACATAACCAATGCTACCAAATACTCTCAAATGTGCAATATTTGGTTTCTTGTCACTCTAGGCTTCTTGTGGTGTCTCGATGCTTCAATTTATGTGTGGGACTTCTATTATTCAAGTAGACAAAGACATGCTATCAGCCTCGCCAAAACTTTTTGGCATTAACTTGCTCTTCAACATACTACGAGCCATGTTGAGAATTGTCCCTGCTTTTTCCTCTCTACAACTCCATTTTGTTGGGGTGATCTTGGCACCGCCAAGAGATGTCGAACACCATGATAATCACAAAATTGGTTGAACTGCTTTGAGGTAAACTCGCTTCCTCGATCAGTTCGCGCAAAGCTTTAAGTAAATAGCCACTTTCATTCTCTACTTGAGCTTTGAATTTCTTGAAGGTTTCTAAATGCCTCGATTTTTCCTCTTCAAGAAATAAAACCCAAGTTTTTTAGTAAAATCATCAATAAACAAATGTGAAATAATTGCTTCTTTCCAAGAGAAGTTCGTTGGAGAGGCCCACATATGTCAGCATACACTAATTGAAGTGGCTATTAGTCTTGAAAAGATTATTCTTTATGAAAACTGATACTTGAATGCTTTCCATACATACAACCTTCTACAAATCTGATTTGGATGATTAATATATGGCAAACCATACACCATCTTTTTCTTGGACAGCAGCTCCAATCCACCAAAGTTCAGATGCCCCATTCTAAGATGCCAAAGCCATGAAGAATCTACTAAAGAAGCCTTCAAACACATAGGACTATCATAATTAATTTGCAGCTTGAACATATTGTTTTTTGACAATGGCACCTTTGCTATCAATCTTCCTTTGCCATCTCTCATAACCAGCCCTTTTTGATTCATATCTATTTCATAGCCTTTTTCCAACAGCTGGCCAATACTCAAAATATTTGTTTTTAGAGCTGGAACATAGTAGATTTGAGAGATGAATTGATGATCACCATTCTTTAATCTAATCAGGATATCACCTTTGCCCATGACCGGCACTTTAGTCTTATCACCAAAAGATATGTCGCTTTCACAGCTTCATCAAGAGTGCAAAAATAACTCTTTATTTCCTCATTATATGACCGCTAGCCCCCGAAAGTCAAGATATACCAAACCTTAGAATTCCTTTCTTCTTCCTCATTTCTCGACAAAGAATAAGGTCAGATTCTTCAACTTCTCCTGCTTCAAACAAAATTGGCCGTTTATCCTTGCTTGGCTTCGATCTACAATCACCGTGAAATGCCCAAACTTTTGACACTTGAAGCATCTTATATGCTTAATATCTACCACCTACCATGGCCACCTTGAAATCAGCCTCCTCCGCTTCTACCTTTGAAATTTTGATGCCTAACACCGGATTCTTCATCATTAGAAAAGGTCCCGCCTCCTCTTCCTCTTCCACGATTACCATAAAACCAACCTTGACCTCTCTTGTTCTTCCTCTCTTCCTCTACCTCACCATCAACAAAATATTGCCGTGGAATTACCAGTCAGAAGTATCTTTGTCTTTATCTTTCAACTCTAACTTTACTTGCAAATGCATTGAGACATCCCATCTTCTCTTTTCTTCATTCTTTCTTCATGTGCTTGCAAAGACCCCAACAATTGCTCCAATCGCCATTGATTCTAGGTCCTTTTGACTCTTCAATGGCAAATACAATATAATCAAATTTAGAAGGCAAAGTGAGCTGCAGTAACTTTTTCTCAACCACTCAACATCTTGTAATCGCTCTCCATATCTCTTCAACTGATTAACAACCGCCAACACTCGCTTGAAATACTCCTTAACAGATTCTCGACTCCTTCATCTTGAGAGTTTCATATTCACCTCTCAAGCTTTGCGTTTAACTTTGATCACCTTATCTTTTCCTCTACAGAAACTTTGTAGAATTTCCCATTCATCTTTTGCACTTTTTGCCGTGGCAACTTTTTCAAACGTACTCTCATCCAAGCACATATTAGGAAATGAGGGTGAGAGCTTGCTAATCCTTTTTCTTTGCTTTCTCAAAAGCATCCTTTTGGGCAAATTGCCAATGCTTTTCATTCACCTACCGCCACAAACCTCTTCTCCACAATATCCCACACATCTTGAGATCCCAACAAAGCTCTCTTTCTAATACACCAATTCTCATAATTCTCCTTTGTGAGTTTAGGAAACTGAAATGGAAACATAGTGTTCATCCTGACTTAGTGTGCAGATTCTTTCCTTTGCTTTCTAGATCTTCAAAACCCTTTTCAGATCTCTTGAGCACTGCAGGCTTCAACAGAAGAGACTGCAAAAAACGAGATACTCTGGTCCTCTTGCTCACTTCAGAATTTGCATCTAAATTGCAGGACAACACCCACTAGGCCTTCTCACCACCACACACTTCAGAATTTGCAAGTTTAAAAAACAGGCCAGAAATTAGGGCAAAATCAGGGCTTCACACAGCAGTCACTTCTCAATTCAAGAAATCAGAAGACATCCCACTTGATTACCAGCTCTGATACCACTTTGTGGAGGAAAATACAACATCCTCATACTCTAATTTCATCATTCCCTCAAAGAACATACACATCAAGACATTAACATCTACCACAAGCTTTAGAGCATCAACAACTGAACAATAGCCCTGTTGAAATGATCTCAAAGAAATCAAGCTGCAGCAATCTGATGCAAAACAGAGGAAAACAGAGAGAAAACACCAAGCTTTTGTTAAGGGTCTGTAAAGGAAAAACCACCAACGCACACACACACACTATTTTTCTTCAGACTTCTACAAGCTTCTTCACTGTTTTCACTTACAAAACAGCCATATTTTAAAGATACAGAGACTAATACCAGCCACATGATTCAAAGTCCTTATCCCAAGACATACCACAAAACATTAGCTAATAAAGAAATTACAAGTTTACCATCATACCATCATAACACGGACAACCATGTAAATCTAATTGCATGCCACGTGCATGTGTGAGTAATATATTAGTGTATCACACTTAATTATGTTTTAATGAAAATAAATAAATAAATAAATAAAATGCATACACTCATGTATGTTGACGGTGTATAATGACCATCAAAAGAATGTAATATATGACATGATTGAAGAGATTAAGATTTGAGGAGTTAATTTAAAAGTTTAGTGGTAAGTCATGACAGATGGATAATAGTGGGGAAATTAGATGGGGTAATTTTTTTTGAAGAGAGAGAGAGAGGATGTTGTTTTGAAGAGAGAGGGAGGGTGTTAGGTATATATATATATATATATATATATATATATATATATATATATATATATATATACACACACACACGTATACATTGCATGGGTGTTAAAGTAGAAAAATAAAGGAAAAATCTCATTCCCATTATAAGTTGATATAAACTTGAGGTAGTGATATTATAAGAAGGCATGTGGATAAGGAACCACTTTATAAATGAGTTAAGGTTGGAGTGAGATAATGAACTCTAAACCTATAAGACAAGCTCAAACAACTCTTGAAGGGCTAAGATTTACTAGATTGGCCATAACCCACTCTAGATGAAATCCACACTAAGGACTCGATTTCATGAATGAGCTTATGGGCGGTTGAACTCAAACTGTGGGTGAGAGGGTTAGGTTAATTAATAAGATGGCATTACTAGTGGACGTATTAAATATTTACTATGCTACCATGATGTAATCGAAAGCATGGATTTATTATCGATCCCAACGTAGTTTAGGAGACGGTCGTGAGCACACGCATCAATGGATAGATTCTAGACTAGTTAAGTACTTTCGCCTCTCTCCCTTATAGTTAATGATTCTTAATTAGGGAAATTTCACTAAACTACCCTATGGTTTGTCTCTTTATCAATTCGGTGCCTGTGTTTTGACTTTGAGCACTTTAGTACCCTGTGTTGTGCCCCATGAGCATATTGGTGCCAAACTGTAAAAAAATATATAAAATAACCTTTTACCCTTATATAAAAATATGATATGATTGGTATTACTAAAGTGGCCTTTTTATATAAGGGTAAAAGGTCATTTTATATCCTTTTTTAATGCTATGTCAAGCAATTTTAACAAGTTGGCACCAATATGCTTATGGGGCACACCACAAGGTACTAAAGTGCTCAAAGTCAAATCATAGGCACCGAATTGATAAAGAGACAAACCACATGATAGTTTAGTGAAATTTCCCCTTCTTGATTTCATACTCATGCATGTAAGTACTTTTGCCTAGCTTCTCTATCATTGGATGCTTATATCTTTGATATCTAATTCTTTGCACATACATACACCGTTGATTCATTGGATGATTAGTTGCTTGATCTATGATTCCATACTCGTGTATGTATGTTTGTTTGGTTGAATGATTGTTTCCACTCGATATGTGTTGTTCTTGTGAATTCTTCTGCTCGGTGCAGTAGTGTGAGGACCGTGGCTCTTGCGGACGTCTAAGGCTTGTTGGCACTCACGCCTAGATCCCGCTAGGGGTAGGATACTCCGGTCAGTCCCCGTGATACCGACAGGGGTGGTACTCACTACCATGTACGCATATGTACGAAAGTAGTAGCGCTACCGAACTTTCAAGTCCACATCGACCGAGGGTCGATATTGGCATAGGCTGATAACTCTACGAGGGATGGCGACTTGTAAGTTATTCTTGGCTTACTCGTTTTAAGCTGACGTGACTACGATCATGGGTTGGGAGTCCCTACCATCGATAGGTTTCTTTAGGGTGGGTGCGAGACTCTCGTTGTGTGGATTAGTATGGATGGTACTACCCGCATCGATTGGCTTGGTCATGTATTTGTTTTGATTTTCTATTCTTTAGTTTATCATATGATATTTGTGACATGACTTGTTTTATTCCCTCAAGGGAGTAGGTTTTCATTTCAAAAGCTCATACACTAGTTAACCTCTTTATTTTCAAATCCCGAGAGTAGGACGCCTGGACACGTGAGCCTGTATGGGACTACTGGGATTTGTTGCTGAGGTTGGTTAACCTCCAATCTTTCATTGAGTGAGAGGACACGTATGTTATAGGACCCTTATAGGGTCATTATGATGTTGAGATTGTAGGGTCTATGTACCTTTAGACTTTTATTTCCACTGTACACTTATATTAGACATGTTTATGTCTTCTTATGTTTCCGTTGTGCATATGATGTGTGCTTTCCGATTATCGAGGCTATGTATCCATGTGGGGCCCGCCCCTGCTCGAGTACGGCCGGTTCATCGCGTGCCCATGGGCCCGTGATTTGGGGGTCGGGGCATGACATATCCGAACAAAGGGATAGTAAACTAGCGAATATGGAAGTGAAAGTCGGCAGAGGAACTCATGTAAATCTATGGAAGGAGAATTGGATTGATGGCCAAGCACCGAGGCATGTATTCCCAGAGCTCCAACAGATGATCCAAAATGAGGACCAGACCATAGCCGAAGCACATCACCAGATACTCAATCACAAGCCAAGCCTCAAATAGGCCCCCCCTGACATTGAGTGGCACACAACAATTAAGGGCCCTAGAACAACACATATTGCAGAGAGACAAGCACAGAGAAGATTGCCACCAGTGGAAGCTTACACCAATAGGGATGTTTATAGTCAAGTCCCTATATAATTTCAAAGTGTGGATGGAGGAATAAGATGTCTATGAGATCGAAAATACCCGCTTGGCATCTTGTCTGTGAAGAGACACCAGGCGATAAATCGAATCACAAATGAGTATTTGTTTTATTTATTTTTAAATATTGTGGGTACTTCCATTCGTAATAGAAGCAAGCCTCTATTATTAATTACCCCAGACACAGTCTTGGGAACCTTCGATTAAGGGCATAAGTACAAGTAAAGGTAATGAATAAAAATAATTTCATTTATTTACAAGTCATAACATTTTATTACATATATATATATATCATCATATTCATGTATATATCTTATGTATTTATTTATATAAATGACGCCGCCTTCCACCTTGGGATGTATGCTTTGCCACTTTGGTTTCATAGGTTGTCTTAGGATGCATGTTTCGTCGCCGCCTTGAGATTTGCACCCTTTTTATGTTTATATTGACCGTCTCGGGAAGAGTGTTTCATCGCTGCCTCGAGATATGTGTCGCTTTGAAATATGTATTTATTAGTCGCCTCAAGATGCGTGCTCATCACCGCTTCAAGGTTTGTATTTCGTCAACTGCATCGAGATGCGCATTTCCATCGTTACATCGAGATGCGTATCACTTTGAGATTTAGATTTCATCATCCGCCTCAAGATGTGTGGCATTCTGTCTACATCTAGATGCGTGCCACTTTAAGGTTAAGATTTTATTTTATTATATATATATACAGGCGTGTTACTATGTGGTCGGCCTTAATACTATGCAAGTGTGGTCGCCTTCTTATTTTAAAGTTTTCACTTGCACAAAGGTTTTAGTGGAAATCCAACCATAGCTGTGATAGCACATCGGTGTACAGTTAAGATGTTAATTTTCATATAATTTTAGTAGGGTCTTCATCTTAAAGGGTGAAATTCAACCGCAAGATTTCTATAAATTTTCACCCGCTAAGATGAAGACCCTACACTTTTCCAAATTATATGAAAAATCGTACATGCTAAATTTTATTTTTCAATGCTCTTCTATCCATATGGTTAAAATCCTTAAAACATCGCAAGTATACAAATACTGAGGTGACTTTAAATGCAATGTTCAATTTTACTTTTATACTAACATTTTTAATATATATATATTTTTGTTTTATAATATATATATATATATATATATATATATATATATATATATATATATATATATATATATAGAATTGGTAACAGTTTTCCGCGACTCAACAGGAGGAGAGGCTTTTTTACTTCCCCCTTTTTTATATTTTTATTTTATCTTTATTTTCCGTTCTCTTACCTCTGTTTCCTTTTTTTTCTTCTATTTCTTTTGTCTCTCTCTTTTTGCTTTCTCTGATTTTTACTTCATATCCGTTTTTTTGTTCTCCTTTTTTCTTCATCTGTTTTTTTTATTATTTAGTATTTCTCTTTTTTTTTATTGTTTTTCTCCTATCTCCCTGTTGCCTTTCTCTTTCTTTTTATTTATTTCTTCTTGTTTTGACGCCCTCACTTTGCCTCGTTTCTTTCTTTTTTCTATTTATTTTTTTTACTCCTCTTGTTTCTACGCCTATCTTCTTCTTCTTCTTCTTTTTTTTTTTTTTTTTTTACTTTTTTCTTTTTTTTATTTCTTTTCCTTTCCGCCGGTTTCCTCTTTCTCTGTTTTTTTTATTTTATATTTTTCTCCTCTCTCCTTTTTTTTTTAATTACTCTCTTTTTTCTTTTTTTTTCTTTTCTTTTTCTTTTTATTTCATCTCTTTTTCTTATTTCCCACTTATGGCTCCCGACTTCATGAAGAAAAAGGGGGCTTCTTTTTCAGCAACATCAACCAGATCAAAACACCACCATGTTTCGGGGTGGTGTTCTTTCTACCGCGACGGTGGTAACAACATCAGCATCAATACCGCCACGCTTTGGGGCGATGCTCCTCCTCTGACAATAGTGGTAACAGCAGCATTGACACAACCATGCTCCGGGGTGGTGTTCTTTCTTCGGCGGTGGTAGCAACAACATCAGCATCAACATCGCCACGCTTTGGGGCGGTGCTCCTCCTCAGGTGGCTTCTTCTACGATATTATGGTCTATGAACGGACCCGAGCCTGTTTTTTTCGGCAAAGCCATTAGAGACAGGGTCGTGGCCGCTTGTTCGACCTAGAATAAACGCACAGCTTCATCTCCAGAGGCGATAGCAGCATCAGCACCGCCACGCTTTGGGGTGGTGCTCCTCCTCCGGCGATGATGATGGTGGGGTATGTGATTTATTTGTTGGTGGAGTAGAATAGGGTTTCAAACGAAGAAGAAAACAGGAGAGGGAGCTTCATGATCAATTCCTCTCTTGGATTCTCCCCCAAGTCTCTACTCTTTTTTTAAGAGGTCTCCCCTTCTCTATTTATAGATCTTTACTAGACGATAAGGTTGAAATTTGAATTTGAGTTTTAATCATCATGATATCATAATCTAGATAAGATCAAAATTATGAATTTTAATTTTAATGATCATAATCTAGATTTAGGTATAACCTTGAATTTGAATTTTAATCATCATGAGATCATTATCTAGATAAGGTCAAATCTTGATTTTAGATTTACTTTATTATTATTATTATTATTAATACATTTATATTGCCTCGAGATTTGTATTCTCGAGCGATCTTGGAATTTGAGATTGCTTAGAGATTTATGTTCTCGGGTTATCTTGAGATTCGAGATTGCCTCAAGATTTGTGTTCTAGAGCTATCTTGGAATTTGAGATTGACTCAAAATTTGTGTTTTCGGGCTATCTTAGAATTTGAGATTGCTTCAAGATCTATGTTTAGGGCTATCTTGAGATTTGAGATTGCCTCGAGATTTGTGTTCTCCGACAGTTCTGGGATTTGGGTCTTTGGCATGTCTTGGGATACGACAAGGTATATATTTCATTGGCACCCTTCAAATACTGGCACCTGGTATTTTTAATGCATATTTTTCGACACAAACAATGTCCACCTGGGAGGAAATTCTGAAAGATTCCTTTCCCACCGAAGGTGAAATACTTCGCTTGGTTAGCCTGGGATGACAAGATCTTAACCTTGCAGAATCTCGCCAAGAGGCAATGGAGAGGAGAAAGGACCAGCTTCTACCTTTGCGGAATAAAGGAAGAAACCACAACACACTTGCTATTCCAATGCCCATATACGGCTAGTATTTGGAACTACTTCTGTACACTATTAGAGTTGCGGGGCAAGCCTCAAAAGGCTAAAGATATCTGGGGCAAAGCGCTTTATTTCAAACAAGTAGATGAAGGAAGACCGGGATGGAACCTGTTGGGAATGACAGTAATCTGGAGCATATAGCTGGAATGAAATAGGAGATGCTTTTATGACAAACAGCTTGTTTTCAAGAAACTAACCCACTTTATTGATTTCCTCATGCTCTCCTGGTTTTATACAAAATGTACTCAACCGCTGAGCAAGCTACAATCGATGGAAATAAATGTTAGCAGGCGTAGCCTAGAATTCACCCGGGAGGAAGCCCCCAACAACCAGATTTAGCCGACTTTGAAGACGTAACTCATCCATCAACCATGGAACGGCTAGCCACCCATGGCTGCTTCAACCCAAGGCCATGAAAAGGGTCTGACGTACTATGTATAGTCAATAATTTCTCATGTAACATCACCAAGATGGCTATCATATGTACTATATATGTACTAGTTTGCTTATGATTATCAATGAAAGTGGTTAATCCACATTATCAAAAAAAAATTATTATTTTAGAATAATCTAAGGTTGAGAATTCTATTCCATTTAGGCCGCGTTTAGATGGGGGAATGGAAAGGAAAGGAATAAGAAGGGGAATAAAAAAGAGAAGGGAATGAAAAGGAAAAGAATGGGAAGGGGATCAAGTACCTTGTTTGGATGGGAGGTAATGGAAAGATAATATATTGGGAATGGGAAAAGTAAAAAGAGGGATTGTGATACAACTACTTTTATACGCTTATATAAAAAATGAAATTTTTGCATTTATAAAATAATTTGATTACATCCGATTTAATTATTATGATTAAGATTTATAATTAAATAAATCGTTATAATTAAATATAAAATTATGTGATTTAACCATTTTCCAATTTAATTATTATACCTAATTATGGAAAAATATGCATTATAGAGTCATAATTACTTTGATTTATTTCTAAATACATCTCTATATAAAAAGTAAATATATTTATTTATAAAGTACTTTAAATATCAATTTGTTTGTACATCTTTAGTCCCTTCAATTTGTCATATATTGATAAGAATAATAAATAGTTCCACATCAAGTTAAAACAACAGAATTTGTAAAGCAAGAACCAAGTATCAACTTTAAACAATTGAATTGGTGTCCTGATAAAAAATAGCTTCATTCTCCTCTCAAGATAGAATGATAGACTAAAACTTACATAATAATATCAATGTTAATTAACCGAAATGAAACTATTAATTATATCTAATAAACCGTATATTTGCTTTGTAACCGAAAGCATCTTTTACATAAGCAAATGTTCCTCATGAATCATCAAAATGTTGAGAGTCCAAGCAATAGCACATTGCTGACAAAGAGCTTCCTTGAGGTCACTAATTTGAACCTGCTATTAGTTCTGAAAATTAGAGAGTTATCAGACTTGCACCTGCTGATTTGAACAATAGTATATATGATACATTGAATTTCAAAATTAAATTAACATTTTAAATAACAATTCAAACCAATAGCAAAGTGACCTTACATACAGATAGAGCAAAATTCATTATGGGCTAATTTTAACAAAGGGTCACAAGTTCAAATTACAAGTTCCAAACAAAATATCCAACATTTTTAACACAATTCCAAATTCATGAAAGTATATAATTCAACACCCAAATGACATTGTTGAATTAAAAGATCCAGCTCTCAGCAATAGTCTCAAACAAGAATGCGCAAAGATAATGACGAAGAGCAGGACCTGTGATCTGGTAAATAAGAACCTGGTAAGTTCGATTATTAAAAACACCAAAGACTACTTGCATTTGTCATAGTTTTATGCAATTTAATAGTTGAACCATATATATAACATCACTCTGTGGAAATTAATAAGAAAAAATAAACCATAAGAGGAAAGCACATCTATTTAAATTCTTACCAAAGTGATTTACACACTACAAGAAATCAATGTGCCTGCCACTCATTAAAGATTTCTGAAGCCATGTTTAGCCTAAATTGAGTCCACTCATTAGTTGGTTAAACGGCTATGATGTTGTCAAATTCATCTTGTGTGTTTTCCTCCAAAGGCAAAGCATCAACCTCGGCCCCTCAAGTAATCTTCTACCATCTCCTTCTAATGAAATTGTGTAGTAAACAACATGCATTAATAATAATACTGCTATGCGGTTAGGTTGTAGAAACTTGGACTTGATAAGATTTTCCAACGAATTTTTAGAAGCCCAAATGTCCTCTCAATCACGTTTCTAGCACTAGCATGTTTCATGTTAATAAAAATTCTATTCAGGTGTTACTTGTAACACCCCGAAATTTTTAAATAAATAAATAAATAAAATTTGAAAATTACAACGAGATTAATTACCACAGAAAATGAATTAATAAAACTCAATTAAAGGCAAATCGGGAATTAATGGATTTAAAATCCAGCCTCGCAACTATTTGGGCCCAGAGAAGGCCTTATTGGGCCAGACCACTTAGACTTGAAATATTTCGAGGTGGATGGAAAGGATAATCCTGGTTAATTAATTGAGAAAGTTATTAAGTGTTAATTAATCTGAATTATATAAGTGGGAAATACATGACAAAAGTAAGGGTCCCGATAAAGGAGATATGGCTTAGTCAAAAGCCGGGAAAAATGGATCTGGGTTGGGAGTGAGACACCCCGTGATGCCACAGGATGTTGTGACAAACAAAATGATAAAAGCCAAGAATTGTGGATCTCGGTCGGAGGTCAAATCGACTCGTGACGCTACAGTACGAGGTACGAAATGTTAATTAAAATAGAGGGAAAAAAAGGGGGTTATAATAAAAGAGATAATCTTAATTTATTGACCCATGTGACAACTTGGGGATAATATAGTTTACAATTATAAGATAAGTTATAATACTTAAAGCTTTAAAGAAAAGTTAGGATAATAGGATTAAATAATAGAATTAAATGTTTTAAATAAAATATATATGAATGTATAAGTTGGCAGACTTAGGGTTCAATTGGAAATGAGATTCAATTGAAGATTTAAAAGCTCATCTCCTCTCTCGTGCCTTAGGGTCTGTTTGGTTGGTTGGATGGAGAGTTACATCCACGGATGGGTAACTCTCCATCCAGTACTTTATACTTTTGGTTGTTTGGTTCTATTTTCAAAATTGGATGGGGTCCGCTATCCAAAAAATTGGATTGCCGCCATTTATTGAAATCACCATGGCCACTTACAAACTTTTTTCATCCAAGATTGAAAAGTGGCTCATCCATCTCCTTTAGGCTTTACCATCACCTCCACTCAAGGCCTACTTGCTGCCCCCACCTCAACCCCTCCAAAGAAAGCCCCCAACCCACCCTCCCTACACCCCACTCCGCACCCTCCTCCCAAGAACCTATTTTGACTCACCCAGCCTCCCTCGCTTAGCTTGCCTGGAATCTGGATGACTCTCAAGCAGGAGACGCATTTGAGAAGGTTGATTGAACTTAGATCTGAGGTAAATCTCACTGATTGTTTCCTTCTTTTTTTTTTGTTTTGGTTCCATTTTGATCAACTAGTTTCATATTTTTAGTAAAGAAGAGCTTTTGATGAGTGTTATTGGGTGAAAAATGTTATTTTTGTTTGAAGATGGATTGTGACCAAATGCTCAAATGGTGTTCTTTTCTTCTGTTCTGATGTGGATTTTTCTCCATTTTGATCAGTGGGCATATTTTTATGTGTTGTTATGTGAAAAAAAATCATTTTGGGATGGAGGAGAAGGGATGAAAGGATTGATTACCAATTCTACTGACACCATTATCGTCTTCGCATGAAGCATTAGCAATCTCAAGGTTATGATCTACAACCATGTTGTGTTCTAATGCCCACCGGAGAGGACTTGGGATTGGTTGTGTGTATATAGATATATAGCAAAGAAGAATGAAGACAGTCCTCTTGGCCTTTTATTTCTATTTTTATTTATTAATTAATTATAAATATGGAGAAACAAGCAAATTTACAGTTTCTTATTATCTTTTTATTTTTAAATTTCTTTATGAAAAAATGATATGAGATAATATTATTTTTCTAAATGATAAAGACTTATTTTTCCAGTTTTATATATAAGTGAGGAAGCTTTAAATTTTAGATAGATATGAAGTGATAGCCACGTAGTTGTATTTTAGCAGATACTTTTATATATTTCTATAATATTGGATGATCTTATATGGTAATTGTTGACCTAGAAGAAGAATGGATTGTTATGGGTTTTTTCTTTTGATCAAAGATTGGATTAATAGGGATTGGCTTGATAGTTTTCTGATTGTTATGATCGGAGGTTTGGGTGACTAGTTCAGTGTTAATTTTACAGTTCCCCATGCTTGTGACATCGGTTCTATTTCTACCTAGATTAGCAACTCTGTACTAAACTGAGGATCATTGAATGTAATAAAGTATGTTGTGAAAATACTTGGTACCATTGTACCCTTTTAATAAGTGAAAATAATTCTAAGGTCTAAAAAAGTATAAATACTGGATATGGGTTTGTCTATCTTCTATGCTAACCTTGTTTAGTATCCTTAATAGAGAATGACTTGTCAATTATGATAAATTTTTCTTTATTAGTTTAGAAATTATTAAATTAGGTGGTATATTTTACCTAATCATCTAGGAGCCTAAAAGCTATAATTTTTTTTAGCTGAGAAGAACAAGGGTTTTGAAACTGAAATATACTTCAGTTGTAGATCATACAACAAATCTTTAGAACATGATTTTGTTAGACTAATATAAGATTTATTTTGAGCATAGAGAAAGTCCTTTTCTATCATTGATCAAAATGATAAGCATTCTCATCCAACTATTCTTTCTTTTCATGGTATCCGTCACTTACAATAGTGATTCTTTGGCCGCTTTCAAAGTGAATGGTTCCTTAGTAGACTTGGGGTTTGGCCCATAGAATGATGCCCTAAAACTTGAGTGTTTAATCAGACAATAATTGGTCAACTTTTTGTCCTAGTATTAGATAATTACTTGAAATATTACAGTCTGAGAACATTTTAGATTATAAATGGAATTAGGAATTGTTAAAATATTTGTTAGTGGCAAATGATTATTTCTGTGTCCTAGCATCTTAGGTTGTTGTTAAGAAGATAATATGGTGATAACACTGATAACTTCTTCTTTTCTTAATCTTGAATGTTTATTTAATCTTTCTTGCTTATAATGTAATGGACATAATTACTCTTTGTTCTCATTTGTGGACAGTGAGTGTTTCTTTCCCTGCTCATAATGTAATGGAATCTAATTTTTGAAAGTTTTTCTCCTATTCATAGATGGACAATAAAATGAAAATATTAGAGCAAGAACAAAATGGGGCTACCATGGTAGCAGCTATTGCATGCTTTGTCCTCTTAAGACTATATTACTCAAGACCAAGATTGTATCGATAGTTCCATGCTCCAAGGCTAGCTGCAAGACAAAACTATCTAAGTCGATTACTTAATGGTAACGACACAACTAGCATTAACATGGTTAGGATGAATAAGTTTGCATTTTTCAACCTTGCGGCCATCCTACATTCACTCGGTCTTTTGAAGGATTCAGTACATGTTTCTGTTGAGGAGCAATTACTTATGTTCCTTCATACCATTTGGTCATAACCAACGTAACAAGGTTATTGGTTACAACTTTATTAGATCAAGTGAGACTGTGAGTAGATATTTCAACCATGTCTTGTGGGCGATAGGACAGATACAATGTGATTACATCAAACCACCTTCAACATCAGTATCGCCTTACATAGCTCAGAGGCCCAAATTTTATCCCTACTTTAAGGTATGGTTTAAGCTATTTAAAAATTTAGTGGACTTTAATCATTTGACTAATTTCTTACGATTTTACTTATATTAGGATTGTATTGGTGCCCTCGATGGGACTCATATACATGCTAGTGTCCCTGCTGACATGGTAGCACAATTTCGTGGCCGAAAAGGTTTCCCCACACAAAATGTTTTAGCAGCTGTGGACTTCAATCTACGTTTCGCTTATGTGTTGGCCGGGTGGGAGGGTTCTGCACATGATGCCCTTGTCCTGCGAGATGCCTTAGATAGACCCAACGGCCTTAAAGTCCCTGAAGGTAAATCATAGTTGCCCCTAATTTTGATCTTTCCTGAACTTGTGAACCTTATATGATTATTTTTTAATGTTCAGGGAAATATTACTTGGTTGATGCTGGTTATACTACTCGACCTGGATTCATATCCCCTTTTAGGGGTGTTAGATATCATCTGAAGGATTTTGGATCTAGGACCCTAGAAACTCCCATGGAGCTGTTTAATTATAGACACTCTTCACTACACACCTCCATAGAGCCAGCATTTGGATCCCTCAAGGGTCGTTTCAAGATTCTTGCATCTAGGCCCTTTTTCCCTTTCAAAGCTCAAGTAGACATTGTTTTAGCGTGCTGCACACTTCATAACTATATACTCACATTGGGAGTTGACGAGTTAATTCCGACAGAGGAAGAATGGGTCTCATCGTCTGAAACTAGAGCTATATCGGGGGAACAACAAGAGGATGGTAGAGAATTGGAACAATTGCATCTTAGGATAATGAATGAACTATGGAATCATAGATAAATTAAACTCTTTCATGTACTTGGGTGTGTTTACATTAGTGTTTTGGTTTGTATTTGAACTCCTTGGAGGTGTTGACCTAGATATATATGTAATACACAAACTTATATATAAGTGTTGATGTTTAGTATTATTTGGTAATCAAAACAAAATTTTGTGGTAGTTTCATGTATTTGAACTCCTTGAAGGGTGATGATCAGTTTCATGTTTAGTATTGTTTGGTAATCAAAACGAAACTTATATGTTAGTTTCATTTTAATTTTTTTTTTCTTGTTAAGTATGACAGTTTTGTTTTTTTTATTCATTTATCCATTCACTATGTATGAATTTCCAATTGTAATGAGCGATTTTATATTTACAGCACAATATGGAAGGCACTAGCAACTCCCAATCCAAAAACAAGATGACTAACAAGCGATGGCGGCCAGCTTAAAGCCATTATTTCCTGCGATTCGTGACAAACCAAGTTATAAAATCCAAGGATTTTTGAAATAAAATGTGTTAAATTTCTTAAAAAATTAATTTTATAAATAAATAAATCCTGAAGTATTTAGTGATTAAATTAAGAAGGGAAAATAGGGGATAAATGGACTAAAACCCTAATTAGGGTTAATGGAGGGTCAGAAGGACCTTAACGTAATTTCAAAAAGTTTTGAGGACCAGGTGGAAATTATCCTCACTCACAGAGGATGGATTAAAGTGTGACCTAGAAGACTTCAGGGACCTCTGGATAATTGTCAAGATCAAAATCCTTATACAAGCGGTTCAACGGCCAGGATTAGATGATCTGAGATAGAGTCTGATCGCGAGGCATTATAACGGCCTCTATGTAGACACGTGGCAAGCTGAGGCTTGATCTGTTAGATCGTGTGATGGATCCAAGGCACTATAGAGCCATCTGTTTAGGCCACGTGGCACGCCATGTGTTCTCCATCAGGGGAAACGTTGGATAAGAGGCAGTTGAAGCCAATCCGGCCGTTGATCGTGATCTAACATAGATCGGCCCATCCAAGTCGTTAGCGTAGATCCGAGGCACAAGGATAAGATCCGTCGCTGGATTTGTTTTAAATAACGGTCGCTGATCTTAGCATTGTTAGATCCGGTGGATTAGTGACGCCAGATTGGCCGTTGGATTGATCCAATAGATCTCCACCGCTCATCTGGGGAAGCAGATCTCGAGGCAGAGGCCGCCGTTACCCAGCCGCGACCGCCAGCTCGGGCCGTCTCGAGATCCTCCACCTTCCCCTTTCGTTACAAGCGGAAATGCCACTCGTCGGAGCGGCGAGATAACTCGCGGACGTTGTCGATCGATTCGTCTGCCTCCCCTCTATAAAAGCCCCACCTTGGCTAGTTCTGAGACACCTAGAAGAAAGAGTTCACAGTAGTCGTCAGCAAGGTTTGATCGGAGAGGGGAAAAACAGTCTCGGGACGCCATTGTCGCTGCTAATACCATCAGGAGAACCGAAATTTAGGTATCAATCTATTCCGGCGTTCAATTTTGTGTTTGATGCGTTATTAGCTAGGTCTAAGGCTCGCCGTAGTTGTGAACGGAGTCGCGAGTGGAGAGGCGCCGAGAGAGGGGATTGGGAACCATTGATGCAGGCAAACTAATCCAAGCAGTGGGCCGAGACTGAGCTCGTGGCATGCTTTGGTCAAGGTGAGAACTCTCAGGCGAGGAGATGCCATTCCCGCCCAACATCTCCGGTGAGGTCGGCTGCCAACCATGGAAGAAGAAGAGAAGAAGAAAAATAAATAAATAAATAAATAATAAAATAAAGATTAATTAATTAAACTTAGCATAGTATTACACCTTAATCAGGTTAATGTTATTTTTTTAAAAAAAAAAACTTAGGTTGATTATAATATTTGATTAAGGGGAGTTAATTAATTAAAGAATGATTAATCAGTTAATATTTTCTCTTAGGTTGATAATATTAATTGATTAAAATGATTAATAAAATTGGTTGAGACCAATTGGGACTAGAAGTGGACCCAATTCAAGTGGGCTTGGTCTAATTCAATGATTGGGTTAGCCAATTAAGCAACCAATTGGGTTTGATCAAGCTTTAGTAGTTAATTTAAAGAGTGGCTATGTTGATGGGCTTACAATGGATTGGGTCAAGTGGCTTAAGAGGTTTAGGTGTAACCCATTAGTTGGACTAGTCATCTTAAGTGGTCAAGTGAACTTAGAATTGATCAAGCCTGATCAAGTTAACTAATTAGACTGAGACTACTAAACTTGGTGACTAGGATTAGTCAATAAACAAGATGATTAAATCTAAGTCGAGGATAAATTAATCAAAAGGGATTTGATTAAGCTAGCCTAGATAAGTTAAGCTGGTCCAATTTGGTTGGGTTCAATAAATTTGACTAAGACACTCAGGTGGGTTCAACCAAGTCACCAAAAATAATAAGAAAGAAAGGATGAAAAAAAAAACAAGGAGTTCTAGGAGGTGGGGATCGAAGCCAAGACCACCCAGGTTAAGTGGTTGGGCCTTAACCCACAGGGACATGGCTAGCCACGTGGTAAAGGTTACCCGTTGTAAAATAAATAGGACAAGACAAGGATAAGAATAACTAATGGGCTTGGTTGATGGACCTAAATTGGCTTAGAGGACTAAGGACGACCAATTAGGGGTTGTAGAACAACAAATAAAAGTAAAGTAGGTCAGTTGACCAAAGTTGACTAGAGTTGACCAAGTGCGGTTTGAAAGTCAACTTAGGCCTTGGAAATAGGTCGACAATTAGGTAGATAGTCTATAGGACCGCAATGGGCCAAGGCCCATCGTATGCAAGAGTGATGCATGAGCATTTTGAGACATAGGGTTTTATTGGAATTTTGGCTCTAATAGAAACTCTATTTGTCAGATACTCTTGGGGAGTCCTAGAGGCATTTCAGGAGGAGACTAGGAAAGGCTTCTAGTTTCAGAAAGAGGTAAGTACACTTGCGTAGTACCCACTCTTCCGAGTTTCTTTGGATTTGCTTGTGCTTTGTGATATATGTTTTATTGTTATCATTCATGCTGTCTTTATCTGTCTTAGATTCCTGTTGAGCATGTATGCTTGTTTCGGGATGTTGGTATCCCTATTTGATGTGGTCTACTGCCCGGACTCAGTGGAGCGTGGGGGCTCCGATAGGGAAATGTTCAGGGATGGGACACCCTGGCATTTTTGTTTGTCGTGCTAGAGGGGCAATGCTCTGGATGTCTTACCCGTCAGTGGGAATGATACCCTGACTGTGTTAACACGTATGAGAGGTGGTACTACCGGCTATCGACCGGAGGGTCGAACGACCAGAGGCTCGTGTTTACAACGCGTAGCTGGATATACTGACCGTGAGTGATCTTTGAGCTGCTCTCTCAAAACTCAACACAGGGCCTGAGGGTTTCTGTTGATAGGGGTCGCATCGTTGTCTTTAGTTGTGGTAGACCCCTAGAGATGTTCTCTTAGGGACGTGGTCCTATTGTTGACTTATTGATATATATTATGTCTTTATGACCCAGCAGGGGTACTTACTGGGCTTTCCATTCGAAAGCATGCATTTGTTCTTTCTCTCTTTTACAGATCCCGAGGTCTAGGGGCTGGTGCTGTGGAGAGATTGTCTAGGAGATCGGAGGTCTGAGGGTCTCCCTTGAGTTATCTTTTATTTAAGAATTATTATTTTGTAGGACCCGTATAGGGACCTGGATTTGTATAGGGCCTATGGACCCTTATGACTCTATGTTCACTAGGACTTGAGTATGATTTTGTTATTGCTTGTTATCTGCTTATTTACACTTAGGCCTTGTATTGGAGCTGAGCTTGACTCTACTCGAGTACGGTCGGTCTGTTCACATGCTCGGGGACTGGAAACCGGGACGGGGCATGACACAAGTGGAGAAAGGTTTGAAGACTGACAAATCCTTCAAGGAGTCCGCTTTTGTAGCTGTTGTCCAAGCCTTAAGTGATCAGTTCAAAGGAGAGTATACTGTGGCAAATATGCAAAACCACTACCGCATACTTAAGCGAAAGTGGGACATCATCAAACGCTTGAAGGAGTTGAGCGGCGTAGGCTGGGATGAGGCGTCAAAGAAGATAACAATGGGAGATGATGAATACATGGTATATGTTAAAGTAAGTACACCAATAATTCATTTCTTCGTATATATGTAATTTATTACTTTTTACCAAAAATTATGATTACTTTATGTGTTACATTTGCTTACATTTTATTTTCTTGTACATAATTTAATGTAGGCACATCCAGAATGCGAGGCCTACATCAACAAACCCATTGAGGATCATGACTTGCTTGATATTGTTTGTGGAAATGATCAAGCAACCGGTCATTTTGCTAAACAAACATTAGACAATCTTGGTCAAGACCCAAATGCATAGAGCGACGACCAAGATAATATGGATGTGAGCTTGCATGACAATGGCACAAGCTTCCCCTTCTTCAACATAGATAAAGTTGCCACATTTCCTACTCAAACACCACCCATGGATACCCCTACTGATAATGCACAATCGGAGTCTTCACCTAGGGCAAATAAGACACGGGGAAAGAAGAGGTCGATGTCTAATATTGAAGTAAAGGCTATGCATGGTATGAAAACTAGTGTGGACAAGTTAGCTATTGTAATCAACACCAACAAAGAAGTGGCGATGGCAACAAACCTTGCCAATGAGTGCAAAAAATAATGCAATATGGCTACACAATACAAGATGTCCACCGCCTATTTATGAAATTGAATGCAGACAATACCAAAGCACGGGGATTCTTGGTTGTCAATGATGAGATGTTACGTCGTCTACAAGTTGAAGAGTACATTGGACTCCCCGAGGCACAAGAGTAATCTCATGTAGACCACCTATGTTGGTATGTTAGAATGTTTGAATGTTTGATACTTGCGGGACATGTTACAATTTATTTTGGAATGTTTGCTTTTTTTGTTTTAAACTTGATCAAGTTTGTTTGAAGAATTCAGGTTTGTGGGAATGGAGTGTTTTCAAGTATTTTCTTTTGTTTGAATGTTTATATGTTTGCTAGCAATGAAGTGTTTTCAAGTATTAGCTGTTGGAGTTGTTGTATTTTAGCATGTGAACTTGTGTTTATGAATAAGTATCAAGTCCTTGGGTGTTCAAGTTTTTCCAGTTGTGCTATAGTGTGAATTATGGTTGCTATGGTGATCTATCATCTAATTAATTCTAAGTTTGGTTGTATTAAAATTAAAATTTAAGTTTGTTGTTTACTTAATAAAAGCCAATAAACTTCCTAATTTTAAGTTCATTGTTTACTTTTTAAATTAAAATTTAAGTGTTTGGTTGTGATAAAATTATTAATGGAATTATAGAAGTATATATATGTATTGAATTAAAATATCCTAATTTAAAATATTTTAAAATAATCAAAATATTTTAATTTTAATTCAACATTTAAATCAAATAATTTATTTTTAAAAGATTTAAAATTATATAATTATTAGTTTTTATTTTAAAATATTTAAATATATAAAATATCTCAAAAAAGGTTAACCTCGCCGCTCACCAAGGAGGGTTACCATATCCCTCCATCCAATCCATCTTTTATTACAACCAAACACAAAAAGTGTACATCCACTTTCTACATCCATTACTTTTAAACAAGGGTTAAAGTCATTTTTGGTCCCTGAAAACAGGGCCAATGTTCATTTCCATCCCAAAAATTTAAAATTTGTTCAACACGGTCCACATCAGCATATACTGCCACTTATCACTTCACATCAGCAAAATAACGACCAAAACATAGTAATAAAAAGATTATATGCATTTCATTGGTATTCCACATGACCGCCACGTCAACAATAGTGACCAAAAATGCCAAAATACGTAATATATAGGGACCCAAAATGTCAAAATATGCAATACAAAGGGACCATATTGAACAAATTTTGAATTTTGGGATGGAAATGAACATTGGTCCCGTTTTCAGGGACCAAAAATGGCTTTACCCCTTTAAACAACCAAACACAAAAAGTACCCATCACTTTTAACTCCCCATCCGGTAACTCCCCATCCTTGTAACTCGGATGGGGAGTTACAAACAACCAAACGTACCCTTACTCACATCCTACCCACACTTAACTCCCCTCCGGCCAGCCCACCCCGGGCAGACCCTCGCCTAAGCAGCTGGCTCGCACCGTCCGACGCCGTCGTCGCCTTCTCTCGCTTATCGCCGATCGGGCCGTCACCGCCGCCTCGGCTCAGGCCAATCCACCTACACCGCCTCACTTTCTGCGGTGCTCAGATACCTCTGCCTCCGGCCGGTATCGCGAAGCCGCTCGGCCTCACCGCCAACAAACGTTTCTACCCTACTCCGCCGCTTGAGGCTAGCCAACCCCTCTCCTTCTCCGGCGAGCAGCATCCAACTCTTTCTCTCCGGCGAGTGGTGGTGCACGATGAGGAGATCAGGTAGATATGAATTGAGAAGGCTTAGGAGGTTGATTTCATGAAATGGTTTGATTTGGGGTTGAGTCCCGAGAATCAGTTAGAGGTTAAGGAGTTAGTGATTAGTTGATAAATAGGATATTAGGGTTGTGAAAAGGTTATGTCTTGATGCCATGTATTTCATGAGTTTAATTATAATGCTAATGTGTATGTTTGTATAATTTCAGAGCCCTAGAAATAGAGGAGATGCTACCCGATTTTTCTTGAATTTATACATGATTAAATGTTCATGATTATGAATAGCTTTTGATTAATCTAAAGAGCATGTTAGAAGCCCCGATCTATGTTAGTGATGAAAATCATTACACCTCTTGAGGAGAATGTTTCCGTATTTTCTTCATGCTACTTGGAAACATGATATGCATGCTAAGTAAAAGTACTCCTTAGTTGATTATATCCTTATTCTACTCTAATAAGTCTAAATTAGAGTATAAGTAAAGAATACGGTTTCCGTATTCCTAAGTTTTCGTATTTCAATTATAAGGAATGAAAAAGGGAAAGGCAAAGACAAGTCAGCCGCTGCTGAAGGACCAGACCAGTCCTAAGCTTCTACTAGACTTAGGTGAGGTAAT
The DNA here is from genome assembly GCA_026586065.1 of Dioscorea zingiberensis. Lineage (NCBI taxonomy): Eukaryota > Viridiplantae > Streptophyta > Magnoliopsida > Dioscoreales > Dioscoreaceae > Dioscorea > Dioscorea zingiberensis. Next base: position 31,140,896 of record CM048818.1, read on the forward strand.
GAAACTGGACAATTTCGTATTTTCACCGTATTATCTACGAAGTGTTTGCTTCTATTTTGAAAAGCATGAAATAGAATTTATATGAGATTTCCTAAGTTTGGAAACAGTATTATATTGATTGATAGATTTCTACTTTGAAAATGAATTTTGAGATATTCATGAAAAAGGTTTCATTTTAAGAAACATGAAATAGAAAAGAGAATATTTAGAAGTATTGATTCTCTGCACAGTACTATCATACTTGCTTGTATCAGTGGTGGCACTTTAATAGAGTTAGAAAGTATGGTACTAGGTAGGGAAGGGGTGATTTGTTTAACTATGCATTTCTTAAAGTCCAAACTATCTGTTTTTAAAACTTTCTGTTTTCAAGAAATCAAACCCCCATTCCATACTAATAGATTGCCTGGTACGCGTATATCCTATCCTAGAGATAGTCACCTCACGGGAGCCATAGTAGAACCGTGAGGGCAGAGATGGTATCCTGACGGGAGCCATAGAGGACTGTGAGGGTTCATCCTGATCACACACTGATTTCGCAATTATTGAAGTAGAGGTGTAGCTGTAATTGATACCATTAAAATATGATATATGTGTCTGTATATCCTGCCTCACGGGAGCCATATTCAGACCATGGTGGCTATTGGTGTCGATTATTATCCACCAAGGGAAATTATAGAATTATACACAGTACCGATGATGAAATGAATAAGATGAACATGCATGTTATTTTACTTAAGATTTTTATGAACTCTAGCATGATTATATCTAATTGAAGATAATGCATTGATTGACATACTATTTTGAAATACATTATTTCTTCATACTTATATATCTTATACATTTTAAGAATTTATTTCAGACTACTTATATTGATTTCACACAGCTATAGTATTACCCGACAGTACTATTTTCATCACTGAGCTCGAGTAGCTCATCCCTCTATTTGTGTAATTGCAGGAAGTAAACAAGTACCATGATCTTTCCTAGAGTAGAGGAGAGGATCCTGTCTACCCTTAGATGGCTCTGACCGTCTGTTGCATTTAAGCTTATTTGTGTACTTGATTTAGGAGACTTGTGAACTCCTTATATGATTTGTGTTGTATGACTCTAAGTATTTTGGTATTATACTTCAACAGTTTGAGTATTTATAACATTAAAGTTTGCTTATGAGTTAAGTTTATTATGTTGTACAGCCTTAGGCCCAAGGTTCACCCCCTAACTTGGTTGGTGTAGCACCATCCCCTATTTGGAGATGGGTGTTACATTACTAGTCGATATCTATCAGACCAAGAATTCAAGTGATAACGTTGGCCCCGAAATGATGTAAGAAATCCAAGACAATTCGCATATCCTAAATTGAACAAATAATAGAAACCTAAAAAAGCACAAATTTGTTAAGTGTTAGGTACAAATTCATTATCAAGAATAATTTCAATCGCAACCATAGAATATTGTTTTTACCATTAGGAACCTTTAACCCATTAGGTTTAGAAACAACATCCCTAAGAACCCGACCATCATGTGTTGAACCTTCCCAGCCTGATAAGACATATATAAATTGTATGTCTTGACTACAAACGCTGAGAACATTAGCAGTGATTTCAGTTTTTTTGTTCTATATCTTTGTCTATCAGCTTTAGGCACATTCACTCTGACATGTGTCTCATCTAATGCTCCAAGACAATTCTATGATAAGAAAAAGACAAACCCACGTAGGTGAGAAAAATAAATGGAAACCTACAAATTGAGATGTTACCTTAAACCAAGGTTTTTTTAGTAGAATACTATGACATAGGATAATTGATCTCAAGGTTGCGTGGAAATGATGACTAATTGTTTCAGCAGATCGCACGAAGTCAAATTTAATTATCCTTTTTTTCCATGGTGTGCTACAATGTTCAAAAATACTACCACCATTTCCTCAACCATGATATTTCTCGTGCCTCTTAACCTGCCAGATGTTGTTAGCAATTGACATAAATTGTGAAAGCAACGATGATCCATACATAGTTTATCAATGTATCTAATGTCGCTTTGGTAAACCACCGACTTCAAATACTCGTATTGTTTGCGGCGCCTAGTTAACGTTGACTCAATCTCACATTGAATCAGCCATATGTTTTGCTGCACATACGGCAATCATGACATTTAGTACATAAAAGTATGACATGTATATTATAAAATACAACCGGAGGTTATCAATGTCATCCATATCTATAATAAAAATTATATAGATTAGCTCATAGAAGTCATTGTTCATTTGGTCATGCAAATAAAAGAATGCAAGCAATAAAGTGAAAACTGGAATGTAATATAAAGTTAGAGGGATAATTAATTAAACAAAGACAACTATTCTATAATCTAGAACTTTAGTTAATTAAGTTCATGTTAAAGCTGCAGGTTAATCTAGACAACTATTTTAAACAAATGAAGATTACTGGCTTTTGCTTCTATTCGATCTCACCCTTTTAATTTTTAATATTAGATCCCAGTGCATAAAAAATTTTTTGTCTTGCATGGTGTTAGTCTCCATGAACAGAAATAGTTTGTTTTAATCATGTTCTAATAATTTTATCAGCATGTACTTCCTCAAAGTAATGTTACCAACAGTTACTGAAACCCAAGGTACTATCTATAATAACAATTACATACAATCAGTTATATTGCAATGCTATATTAGAAGACTTCTAATTGTATTAGATTATGATTATAATAATAAGACACTTTTGCAAGTATCATGTGTTGAAGGTTTTTGTTCTAATTCACATATGTACAAAATCAATGGCACTGCTAACATTAATGCTATTAGAGCTGCTCCAGACCAAGGTAGTTATCATTTGAAGTCTCTTGAATATCATACAAAAATTTTCATGATAAATTCTGAATTTGTGCATCTTGAATTTGATTTAATCTCTGTAACGCCCTGACCCGACCCCGGGACCTCGGGCACGTGTGCAGACCGGCCGTACCCGAGTAGAGACGGGCCCCACTCGGATACAAGGCCTAAGTGAGTAAAGCAGATAATGCAATAAAACAACTTAATTATTCAAAGAATAACAGAGTTCAGCGGAAAATCATAAAAGGGTTCATATACCCTACAAATACTAGGCCCTATAAGGGACCTACAAAATAAAATGTCTCACACACAATAAAAGATAAATAAGGTCCTCGGACCTCTGCAAATCCTCCCGACCCACGATCGGCTCCTGCGTGCTAGAATCCTACTTCTCAGGATCTGTAAACAAGAAGAAACGAGTGCATGAGCTTTCGAATGGAAAGCCCGGTAAGTACCCCTGCGGGGCTTAAGAAAACATGATATCAACAAGTAAGAATATCAAAAATCAAACTCGGGGCACGCCCCTCAAAAACAATCCCTAGGAGTCTACCACAAAAACAAGCAAGGTAACGACTCCTAGCTACAGAAGCCCTGGGGCTCCGATATGAGTTCCAATGGAAGCTCTACAAATGTCTCCCCGGCCACCATCAAATAACTCAGAGAACCGACCATCCGATTATCCGGCCGCCCTTGGGTCGTATGTCGGTAGCGCCACCTCTCTACGTGTCGACACGGCTGGTGGGATGAAACCGCAAGTGCACGGGTCGTGTCAAATAATAAGAGTGGACATAGAATTCGGGTTGTCGATCCACAGGGAGAAAGAAGTACTAGTATTTACCAATTGTCTACTATCTAGTCAATCTGAGACGATGATTGGTCAAGCTAACTCTAATTGATTAATGGAAACCTAGATTGGGGAATTGAATGCTGCTTAGAGTTAAATGATCATAAAGAGGGGATGCCCGGGTAGTTGGATCCCCCTTGGACTTCAATTATAAAAATGCCCTTCTCTAATTTAATTACTCGATGGTTCTGTTGACCAAGGGTTCCTATCGTGCTTTCACTCACTCTCTAATCCCGAGGTGAGCTACTAATCCTAGTGCCCTTACTGATGATGTTCTCGAACCTAATGTCTTGGAAAGATTACGGAAATAATACGTCTAAAGGGGTCTCTCTCCTAAGTACCCGGGTTCCCGGTGTACTCGTAATCCTTTCTATTGGAGATGGTCTACACACGGGGAGGCATTCGCTTCTTCCCCTGTATAGACTACGAAGATCCCTCCGGGCTCTCGCAACGTAGAGGGGTCAACTTACATTAAAAAATCCAATAGACTCAACAATACAATCAAGTAATCAAAGTAGAATGGAGTCATTAATTAGCACATGTCCAAGGGTTCACCAACCACCCAAGCATCTACAAAATTAGCCTTCCATGAAAGGGGGGAGACAATCCACAACAAAGATAAAAGAGAGCAAGAAATACATAGCAAATGAGATTTACGCAATCACCGTTGGTAGCTTCTCGCTTCTCCTTCTTCGACCTTCCCTCTTTTTGCTCCTATGCCTTGAAGGGGATGAACCTCCAAGCCCTCTCCAAGGTGTCTCTCTTGCCCTAGCAGCCAAGCCCCCCTAAACCCCTCTCACATTCGCCTTTTATACTCGTAGGGTTTAGAGGGTGCGATTTACCAAGTTACCCCTCAGCCAGGCCTGCAGATCGCCCAGTTTTAACAATGTACGGGCCCGTATACGGGCGCATGTCAGCCCGTATACGGGCCAGCCACCTCCATACGGGCCCGTATATGGGCCGTATATATACCCGTATACGGGCTAATGCCCAGGTTGCTTGTTGTACCGGCCGTATTCTGTCCCGTATGTTCCCCAGGGTCTAGTATACGGCCGTATATCAGCCCGTATACTAGCCCGTATGAGCCCTTCTAACTGCTTCGGGGTCCTGGCTTCTACCAAAATGCTTTCTTTCCTCCAGGGTCCTCTTATTTTGGCCTGTTGATAAAAATAAGCAGATCTTGAGCACCGGTGGGCAACAATTCCTTAAAATCTCATGCCAAGTCTACAAAAATATAGTATAGAATTATGCTCAAATGAACACTTATCAAATATCTCCACACTTAAAGGTTTGCTTGTCCCCAAGCAAAGAGAATTCAAACAACAATCAAAGGTATAAGTGTTCATTTTCTTGGCCATATAAGTCATACATGAATTTCATTCCAAGTTCACCATCAAAAGTTCGCATTCTCCTATTTCCATACCGGGATCTAGATTGATCTTGTGTCTTGTTTCATTGCAGCTCTAGATGTATGTCTTCACGCCACATACCATGTTCTAAAGTCTTAGCAAGACAAGCATACCCTCAATGGACTCTAGAGGATACTTGAGGCCCTAAGTTTCAAGATAACCAATTCCCTACACTTTGAGCACGTAGTGGACAAGTTCGAGAGTTTGAGTTTTTTTTTTTGTGTGGGGCATCTCTTTTGGATCCGACTTTCCCATGCTAAAGAGTAGTGTAGAGTGTAGGTCCCCTTTTCTTCAGAGTGCACATGCTATTTAGGCACCCGAACACCCTGGGTACTTAGAGGGTTACAGCTCTACCTAGATGTGTTCATACTTAGAAGAGACTTTTTGGATTGAGGAGCACCCTGATCAGGGGCCGGGACCTCAAACTATTTCATCTCCATAAGTAGCGGAACATGTCTTTATTACTTTAATTCTAAACTATTATGTACATGCTATTTTATTCTTCTCTAACTTGCCCACTAGGCTAAGTTATGAAGGGTTAGAAACTCAACTAGTGCCACGAAGCCTCTCGGAGCCATTGAAAATGATGCTTAGCAATTAAAGTCAACAGAACATGGCAATGGGTTACCTATTGTCACTAGAGATTTTGAATTTCACAACCATGTTCTCTAAATGTCCATGGTATGTCATAGGAGAATTCGAAAAAAAATTCTGAGTGCTATGATGGTGTTCTAGGAATAAAACCATGTCATATGTGCTATCATGAAAATTTGCAATGAATTCTCATCTATGAGCTACCTATCTCCACACTTTAGAATTTGTAATAAATCTACAATTAAATAGGTAGCGACCCATCTCCACACTTAAAATTGTACATTGTCCTCAATGTACGCAATAATATCAGAGATGAAATATTGCATGAAGAAAGGTGAACTGAAACTTCCCCGGTTATGTTGGTGTGCCAATTGTTGTCCACGAATTCGATATATGGCCACTACTGGGTTGTTGTTTCAACTTCCACTTCTGCAGAGCAAAAAGGAGATCATTATAGCTCCATAAAACATGAGAGGAGAACATAGGAGTCTATAAATGGAGAATGAGTGTAGCAGGGCGATGCCCTTGCTGACTAAACATGGTGCGCAAATAAACTAACAAGTTCACAAAACACAACATATGGAAAGAAAATGCAAAGTAAAACAAGTCTCATCAACAAGAAAGAAAAGCATCCAAGTCCTCAAAAGGCGGGGTCATCTGTTGGTGGTGTTGGTGTTGGTGCAGGAGGGGGTGCAAAGGCCGGTCTCCCAAGCGACGCTGCTCCGTGAGAATCGTATCATGGGTGGCCCGGATGTCCGCTATCTACTCCTCCAGGTGGGCGACTCGGCTACGGCTCGCAGAAGGTGGAAGCTCGCCGGCAGGGGGTGGGCTGTCTGAGTCCTCATCGTCGGACTCCTCCTCATCGCCAGAGTCGCCCGACGCCTTCTGGCCCACCATCTATGCTCGGCCCCTGCGTGCACGGCAGGCCCCATCGGCATAATGTGCTCATCCCCGTGAGTCGCCATGAGCCAAGTCGCTCCATGTCCTCCGCCCCTCTCCTCGAGGCCCATGCCGGCGATGAGGCGAAGTGATGTAGGGTCCCGCCGTGATCGTCCCCGCAATGGGTGTGGGTCCCCTGGTGCACCAAATAGTCGGCGAGGACGTATCCAAGGTGGATAGGCACCCGCTCGAAAATGCTGTATAGAATGAAGAGGTCGGTGACCTTGACCACTCCCGTACTATCATCTCGTCCTGCGATGGACCGGCTGACGAGAGCGTGGACGAATCGGTGGACTGGGTCGGACATAATGCTCGCCTTGTGGTTCCCGTGGTTCCCCCCAAGCTGAATCCAGTAACGTGCGGGGGTGATAATGTGCTCGGGGAAGGAGGTGAGGAGTTCGCGGTACTCCCGAGTGTGGAGGGCCTCTCGGTCGTAGAAGCCCATATACAATGCGAAACGAGTGTAACTCATGGTTCTCTTCTCCCCGAAGAGCTGAAAAGAGATTGTTGTTAGGGACTTCTCCTGTACGGGGCTCCGGTCTGCCTCGAATGTGCTGAGGACCTCCAAGGTTGCTTCCCGAAATGTCTCGTGGTTGATGGAGAATACCTTATCCCATCCACCAACCCCGAACATGCTCTGTACTCGGTCATGGATCCCCAGCTCAGTGGTGACGCCCCAATCGATGTAATGCCCCGTCACCAAAGGGCTTGGCGGCTAACCTTTGATAGCGGTGGAAGAAGCGGTTCTCCTCGAACTGAGGTGTGGAAGAGGATCCCTCGCCGGTCCTCCTCTTCTTGGAAGCGACCACCTTTCTCGGCATGTCTGCAAAGGGAAATCGAAAAGGATGTTAGTGCTTGCAAGGATTTATAACAATTTTAAAATACAATGCGCACTATGGCCCTTAATAGACCTTATACGGTCTTTCATACGGGCCGTATGCCAGCCCGTATGGGGGTACCTGGGGGCCATACGGGCTGCTATACGGCCCATATGCATCGGGGCACGACGGCGCCGGCCCCCATGGCGTACATTCTCCACATTTTACATACATTTTCACCCTAATCCCTTTCCAAACATTTCCACATGCCGTAGATCAACACATTCAAGCATACAATTGACAAGAAGATCAACAAATCCATTCAAATCAAACCCATTGAATCCCTAGGTTTTCTAAAACGGTGAAAATGAAGAACATCGACAAATCAATGCGTTACAGTGCATACCTAGGGGAGAATGAAGCCCAAAACTAAAGAGAAAGGCTGTCTTGGCGAGGAGAGGTCTCAAGTAGACGTACCGGCGGGGTGGGGCGGCAAGGAGATGATAAAGAGGAGGGGTAAAGGTGCCCCCCTTTTAAAACGCCCAACCCCGGCGGTATACGGGCACGTATACGGGCCGTATATCAGCCCGTATACGGCCCAGGGGGTGTCATACGACCAAGCATACGGACCGTATGACAGCCCGTATACCCCCCTGGGAGCTCCATACGGCCGTATGGTAGGCCGTATGTGCGCCCGTGTGGGCCTGGGTTTGGCTTATGCAGCCAATCCAGGACACCACCCAAGTCCTCCTCGCTTTCCCTAACAATAAGCACATAGTCTGGGGCTATCAATGGATTAACAACCAGCATGATGACACAACATAAAATGGAGATGGACATCATACATCTCAATCATTTATTTCAACCATAAGATCTAACTACTGAAGAAAAATAAAAGATTGTATTAAAACAAATGAAGAAACATTTCAAGAGCTTGGGTTGCCTCCCAAGAAGCGCTTGTTTAACGTCACTAGCTTGACGTACCTGGATATTACCTTACGGGGGTTCGAATACCTTGTAGTTCTCATCGGCTCCTCCTTTAAAGTATCGTCCAAATAAATGCAAACCCAAGTTGATATACATTGAGCAATCAGTTTTGTTCATACCTCGGCTTCCCTTGGAAGTATTGCGAGCCAAAGGTGCTGTGCTTACCCCTTTTTCCTTTACTTTTTTCCAGCATGTCGATGGAGTCTTGTGCTTCCTTCGCTTGACTTGCACCCTTTCCCCCTTTGCTGCAGGGGAGTCTTCTTGGGCCTCCTCCGCATGCTTCTCCGGAGTCCCCAAATAGGGGTATAGTGGGTCTACCATGAGCAAGTCTTCGACACATTCAGAGGTGATTATATCCACTTCTTCAAAACAATATGAAGTGTCGTCTTGTGCCATCGAATGTCGCATTGCATCGGGCAATTGAAAGACGACTTCTTGATCTCCCACCCTCAAAGCGAGCTTCCCTTGGGCATGATCTTCAAGGGCCTGAGCTGTGGCGAGAAAGGGTCACCCAAGAATGATGGGCACGTCGACTTCATCATCAACATTTAACAACACAAAATCGGCCGGGAAGACAAATTGGTTGATTTGGATGAGTACATGCTCGGCTATTCCTTTTGGCCTTTTCACCGATCGGTCGGCTAATTGCAATGTCATACACGTGGGCTTGGGGTCCTCGAGGCCTAGCTTCATGTATAGCTTATAGGGCATTACATTGATACTTGCCCCTGAATCTGCCAATGCCTTCTTCGTTACCCCTTCTCCAAGGGTGCACGGGACTACAAAACTGCCCGGATCCTTTAGTTTCTTTGGCATGGCCTGTTGAATAACTGCTGAACATTGGGCCTTAAGTGTCACCGCACCCGCATCTTCCAACTTCTTCTTGTTTGAGAGGAGGTCTTTCATGAATTTTGCATATTTGGGCATTTGGGCCAAGACCTCAACCAATGGTATACTAATGTGCAGCTGCTTTAACATACCCTTGAACTTCAATAGTTGAGCTTCTTCTTTGTCGTTTTTCAGCCTCGTGGGATAGGGAGCTTGAGGTTGATAGTGGGGTATGGGTGGTGCATCCACCGTCTTCTTCTTCTCCGCCCTTCTGTCATCGGATCCCGCCACCGGCTCGGACTCCTCAACTTCGATGGGGGTGGTTGTTTGAGGCTTTGTAACAGGGAGTTCCACCTCTTTACCACTCCTTAAAGAAATGGCCTTACACTGTTCACCACGAGGATTCTCTTCTGTATTGCTCGGCAAACTGCCTTGTGGCCTCTCGGCGAGTGTCTTGGCCATTTGCCCCATTTGGCTCTCCAAACTATGGACGGTAGCTTGCAAATTCCGGATGGCCGAATCAGTGTTCTGCATGAATTTTGCCATCACTTCTTCCAGATTAGGCTTCCTTTCTTGAGGCTTCGGGGGGTGTTGAAACCCGGGAGGGTATTGTCCTGCTTGTGGATTCCCGTAGGATAAGGCCGGATGGTTCCATTTAGGGGAATATGGTCGATATTGACCATCCGGTTGCCTTGGAGCATTCCCCATATATTGAACTTGCTCCACGGGGGTCACTTCCGTGCTTACTATTGGACAATTTGAAGCTTCACACCCTCCCCCACAAGTATTGCAATACATCACTGTGGCTGATCTTGAGCTCCTCCCAGTTGTCAAGAGTTCAATCTTCATAGTCAGAATATCAAGTTTTTCACCAAGAATTGGGTCAGAGATTATAGCCCCATCTATGGACCCCACTTTTTTTACTTTCTTGTCCCTTGTGGACCAATGGGCTTCGTTCCCGGCCATGTCCTCAAAAATTTGCTCGGCTTCCTCCGGGTACTTATTTCCCAAAGACCCACCGGCAGCGGCATCCAACAATTGCCGAGTCGAATTGTCTAGACCATTGTAAAATGTTCTCACCTTAGCACAAGGGTCTAGGCCCTGTTGTGGGCAACGTCGTAGCAACTCCTTGTACCTTTCATAAGCTTCAAAGAAGGATTCGGTCGGCCCTTGCTTAAAAGATGAGATGTCCAACCTTAACTTTGCGGCCTTGCTTGGGGGAAAGTAACGGCCCAAGAATTTATCCAACATTTCAGCCCAAGTGTGGATGGATCCTGGAGGTAGTGAAGTGAGCCACCTATAAGCACCCTCCCTCAAGCTAAATGGAAAGAGTCTCAACCGGATCGCATCATCGGACGCCCCATTGATTTTAAACATATTACAAATCTGAATGAATTTTGCCAAATGAGCATGGGGGTCTTCGTCGGGCCTCCCATCAAACCGGGTCAGATTCTGAACCATGCTCATTGTGCTCGGCTTGATTTCAAAGTTGTTCATGTTGACATTGGGCGGGTGTACGCTGAATTCCTCCCCGGTATAATGAGATCGCTCATACTCGGCCAAAGTCCTTCTTCGCTCGGCCATGATCGGTATTTCCCTTACTTCTCCAACAACCTCGGTAGGAGTGAAATTCACTGATTCCGAAGAGGATCCCGGAAGGGTCTCTTCAATTTCCTTCAGTCTTCGATGTAGGGTTCTTTCAATCTCACTATCAACTTCAAGAACTCCTTTAGAATTCTTCCGGGTCATGCAATTTGTGCCTCGCAAGATATTTAAGAAATGAGGATTAGTGTCTCGAATCCAAATGAAACGACAAGCGAAACAAAACCAAGAAAAAGAAATAAAAGAAATAAAAGAGCAAGAAATAAAACGACTAAAGTAGTAAACGCCTAGTTTTCCTAGTAATCTAATTCTCCCCGGCAACGGCGCCAAAAACTTGGTGGAATGAAACCGCAAGTGCACGGGTCGTGTCAACTAATAAAAGTGGACATAGAAGTCGGGTTGTCGATCCACAGGGAGAAAGAAGTACTAGTATTTACCAATTGTCTACTATCTAGTCAATCTGAGACGATGATTGGTCAAGCTAACTCTAAATTGATTAATGGAAACCTAGATTGGGGAATTGAATGCTGCTTGGAGTTAAATGATCATAAAGAGGGGATGCCCGGGTAGTTGGATCCCCCTTGGACTTCAATTATAAAAATGCCCTTCTCTAATTTACTTACTCGATGGTTCTGTTGACCAAGGGTTCCTATCGTGCTTTCACTCACTCTCTAATCCTGAGGTGAGCTACTAATCCTAGTGCCCTTACTGATGATGTTCTCGAACCTAATGTCTTGGAAAGATTACGGGAATAATACGTCTAAAGGGGTCTCTCTCCTAAGTACCCGGGTTCCCGGTGTACTCGTAATCCTTTCTATTGGAGATGGTCTACACACGGGGAGGCGTTCGCTTCTTCCCCCGTATGGACTACGAAGATCCCTCCGGGCTCTCGCAACGTAGAGGGGTCAACTTACATTAAAACATCCAATAGACTCAACAATACAATAAAGTAATCAAAGTAGAAAGGAGACATTAATTAGCACATGTCCAAGCGTTCACCAACCACCCAAGCATCTACAAAATTAGCCCTCCATGAAAGGGGGGCGACAATCCACAACAAAGATAAAAGAGAGCAAGAAATACATAGCAAATGAGATTTGCGCAATCACCGTTGGTAGCTTCTCGCTTCTCCTTCTTCGACCTTCCCTCTTCTTGCTCCTATGCCTTGAAGGGGATGAACCTCCAAGCCCTCTCCAAGGTGTCTCTCTTGCCCTAGCAGCCAAGCCCCCCTAAACCCCTCTCACATTCGCCTTTTATACTCATAGGGTTTAGAGGGTGCGATTTACCAAGTTATCCCTAGGCCAGGCCTGTAGATCGCCCAATTTTAACAATGTATGGGCCCGTATACGGGCGCATGTCAGCCCGTATACGGGCCAGCCACCTCCATACGGACCCGTATACAGGCCGTATATATACGATATCTGGGCTAATGCCAGTTGCTTGTTGTATGGGCCAGATTCATTCCCAGATGTTCCCTGTGGTCTAGTATATGGCCGTATATCAGTCCGTATACTAGCCCGTATGAGCCCTTCTAACTGCTTCGGGGTCCTGGCTTCTACCAAAATGCTTTCTTTCCTCCAGGGTCCTCTTATTTTGGCCTGTTGATAAAAATAAGCAGATCTTGAGCACCGGTGGGCAACAATTCCTTAAAATCTCATGCCAAGTCTACAAAAATATAGTATAGAATTATGCTCAAATAAACACTTATCAACGGCTAGCGAATCACTCCCACTGACGGGCAGGACAACCAGAGTATCGATCCCTCTGGCATGGCAATGCCAGAATATCAGGGAGTCCCTTCCCAGAACGTCCGCAAAGGAGCTCACCAGCTCCACTGAATCCGGGCCGAAGAACAAACAAGTAGGGATCCTAACATCACAGAACAATCAATCATGCTAAATAAAGGATTTCAATAAATCAAGAAGCATGAATGAATACAAGCAGCATGTCAAGAACAAGACATATCAAAAAAACTCCGAAGAGTGGAACAAGGCAAGTGTACTTACCTAAAATTGTAGAGTCTCGTATTCCACGGGACTTCCCGACGCATCCACGTTAATATCTGATGAAGATAATACTATCCTCAATAAGTATACATGTCTATGAGAATGACATCTATAATACATGCTCTAACGGCCCAAATCCGACTTGTGGGCCTTCCCTTATGTCCTTCTATGTCATTCTACCTTAAAAGACCCAACTTATCTATTTCCATTAAATGAGTTGTAGTGGCTTGGTGGTCAAGGCCCACTAAGCCCTAGTGGGGGGTGTTAAGTTCGAATCTCCCCTTTCCCACCTTTCTATGTACCTCCTTAATTTGTTTTATTTGTTTTCTTTTTGACTAGACCCAAACCTTAAGTCAACTTGATTCAATCCAATTTTGCTGACTGATTGGCCCAAACCCAACCATTCAATTAATCATTACTTAATTAATTAATTAATTAACCAAGTTAATTAATCAATCACCTGCTAATTAGTTAATCAAATTAATTATCTACTGTAATTAATTATCCGATTAACCATTTAGTAAACCACTTGTTATTCTTCTAAATTAATTAATCCTTTAATTAATCTAGATTGTTTATCAACTGGCCCAACCCAACATTGAACTCAACCAAGATTGAGTTAAAGATTCCAGATTAGGCTCTAGCATGTACCATGTTTTGTTTTAGCTAAATCAAACTTGATTTGATTACAAGGACTTGGTTGGGTCTAATTTCAATTCCAATTAATTCAATCATCCATTTAATCATTCAACTAGTAAATTGATTAATCACCTAATTAATTAATCAATTACTAATTTGTTATCCAACTAATTATTGAGCAAATTTCTCAATTAGTTATTTTCCATCTTTAATAAATTAATTAACTAACTTAGTCAATTAATTAATTTCTAGTTAGTTAACTTACTAATCAATTAGTTATCAGATAATAAACTAATTAATTAGTGAGATCAAATAACTTAGTTAACAATTAACTAAGTAGAGTAATCTTTATCAGTTAATTAATTTAAAAAAATACTAATTATTCTAGCCCCTTTTTAATTAATCAAAAACATAAATTTGATTAATCATAACTAGTTAACTGAATTTTATTTGATTAAGTGATTAATTAAAATCATTAACTCGTTGTCTTTCTCTCTCCCTTATCCTCTTCTCGTGCCGTAGATCTCAAGAGAGGTAATCAGCGCCTGCCGCCACCTGTGGAGCTCCAAAGACTGTCCTAAGTGGTCGCCTGAAGCTCCCCAGCGGCCCGTGCCCGGAGAACCAACTCCGAGGTCCTCCCTAGCCGGTAACCACATCCCTTCCTCCTCCTGTTTTCCAGGTCCTCGACGGCGCCTCGAGGCTCTTTCCTCCGGCGTCTAGTCCCTCGACAGAGATCGGCGGAGGGTCCAGCGGCTTCTCCCGGTACTTGCCACCCTAACTACGGCCTACCATGCATGCGTAACAGTAACAAAGATTAAGGACGGAGAGCTTACCGGCGGAGTGCTGACTTCCCCGTCGCTTGAGTCTCTCGAAGGCGTTTGCAGTGCTTCGGCCAGACAGGAAGCTCTTCAGCGCTCGTCTCCGTCGGTCCTTGGCTCCGCGACCCTAAAAAAACCCCTTTATGTCTCTCTATTCCTCACAGTGGGGTGGAGGAGTTCGCCGGTGCTTGGTACCTCCTCAATGCTCCGCCTCGGCCTCCCTTTTATAGGCCTCGAGGGAAATCTCCACGCCATCGAGTCTACTGGCGAGGAGGGATTGATTGGCAATCAATCCCCCTCTTTCCATTCCCGGCCGGCCATCCATGCAACCATTTTTGGCAGGGTGACGCGCGCGGGTGATGGAGAAGAAAGAATGTTGCCTCGCGATTGCGTCTCCTCTCGAGATCCTACGGTCAGCACTCGCCCGCACGGTGGAGACATCCCCACTGTTATCTCACGAACGAGGTAGGCCGGTGGATCGACGCCTCGTGATCAAACCTACCCGAGATTGCTTCATCTCAACCGTTGATTCATTCTATAGATGCTGCTCTCTTGACTTTTGCATTAATGTCCTTTTGTTTCTCAAAATAGCTACCAGGTCCCTGACCTGTGAGAGAGACACTTTTTCCTATAAGTCCCTTGTCTTTTCTATATTACACTTAGGTCCCTCGCCAGAGACAACCACTTTTACCTTGCAGTCCTGGACTTTTATGAAATCTCTTAGAAGTCCTTGGCAGCCAATTAATCTAATTAAATCAATTAATTTTTCCCTTTCCTTTTTGACTGATTAGATCATACCAATCTTAGGACTTTCCTTCATTGATCAAATCAACCTTGATTAATTTTTCCCATTTCCAAATTTTAGTCGCATCATGATCCTCATCAAGGGTTCTCCATATTTAATTAGATTATTTCCAAGTTTAATTAAATCAACTACCAATTAACTTAAATAAATTATGGAATAATTTATTAAGTCAATCACCACTTAACTTAAATAAATTATGGAATAATTTATTTATTTTTTCTAAACCCTCTCATGGCCATTTTACCAAAATGCCCTTGGGACTTGTACTAATCCCCAAAATGCCCTTTAGTTAAATTTATTAAATAGAGGAAATTTAAAATCCTTTTATTCAAGAAAAATCTTGGATTTTACAATCTCCTATCTAGAATTTTCAAATTCATCACACGAGATTATAACTTAAAAAATTTGACATTCAAAATTCTAACTTAACCAAATACAGCAACTTCTCAACATTATTTTGATTAGACATACAAGGAAAGAACATCATAACCAACCTCATTATAACATGGAATTCAGGGAATATTTCAGAAGTCAATATAACATGGAATTCAAGGTCATTGTAACAGGGAATTCAGAAGTCAATATGTTTCATATGTTTGTAGCATTCGGTTGTGTTTTTCATGAGCACAAATACCTCAAAAACCCATAAATTAGTGAGGAACTTATCAAAAAAGAACACCAGGACCTTGGCTCCAATCATACAACCATGTATACCAAGCCACCAACATCAATCCAACAGACAAAGGCATGAATTCAGAAAAAGGAACCAAATTTGATTAACAACTTCTCTAAGGTGTAAATATTGACACAATTCAAGGCTGCATGTCTTCATAGGTAACTGTCCCAGTAATATTTAGAAGAACAGGAAAAACTCCATGGAGCACTATGGAAGAATACAAAACACATCCAATATAGCTCTACTAGCTAATCAAAAACCAAGGGAAATGCAACAAAATCCTCATTTCGGAAGGCAAAACAAGTACCATTACATCTCCCATTCACAGATCAACAACAGCAATCACAAGAGATCACCATTAAGGTGATCTTTCAAACTAGCATGTGGAAATCTGGACTGGTACAACAAGCTAATAGCTACCTTGGTTTTGACTTTAATGGATAATTCATATGACAAAGAACTAATCACAAAACCACAGAGAAAATGATCCATTTCATGGAAAAAGGTAGGATAAATGTCAATAATCCTGCAAATGCCGGAATCAAACAAAATCCTCCACAGAAGTCCAGATCTTGCCAAAATGAATAATAGCTGACTCCAACACCGATTAGATCCAAGAGAAGCAAGGGTTCTCGCAGAGGATGGGGAGTCTCCAAGGGTGCACACACTGCGATCTCGCTCGTCGTAAAGTCTATAAAGTGTTGGAAATAAAATATGATGGAATAATGAAGGACAAAAATTGTTAGAAAAATAAGATAAAATAATGGAAGATAAAAGAAGATGAACCAAACAAGCTTCAAGGCATGAAGGTGACAACGCTTTCTTTTAGACGAATTTCTCCCCCTCTGATTAGAATCACGATTGCAATGGGGTGTGTGAGAAACGCCTTCAGGATACAATGAAGCCCTTTGATTGTTGTTGAAAGGCGAACTTGCACGATTCATTTCAACCAGTAAACACTATTGTAAATGCCTTTGATAATATAGAGAAAAACCAATGAGAACTAAAGAGAGAGAGAGAGAGAGAGAGAGAGAGAAGAGAGCGTGTGAAATTTGATTTTGATGTCCTTTGCCTCACATAGAATTAGATTATATATAGAGTCTGAAAGGTTTCATCACAAGGTTGCATCCCATGGTAACATCCTTTCATGAAAAGGGGGTATCCTTTTGTAACATCCTTTCATGAAAAGGGGCATCCTTTAGTAAATGGTCATACTGTTGGAGAAGTCCTCTAAATGCAATCACTTTTGGCACTTTATGTACAAATTTATTTATTTAATAAAAAGCTTCTTTATTAATTAGATGTTTACTACTATGAATATGATATGAGATCTTAAATCTAATTAATGAAGTCCATGATACAATATATAGCATGAAAGAAATTATGATAGGGATCATAATGTGGGATTCCTATCATGTGTAATTATGTACGTATCTAAATATCCCTAGTCGAAGGATCAATGAGACGGGACATCATTGATCCATCAAGACTAGCACATGTTATGCTCCTTAATCCGATCAAGCAGTTATTCTCACAAGCTGTAAGCATAAAGATGTTTTGAATGAACATGTGGATGCTTGCTAAGGGTAGCAAGTTCATTGGATGACCTACCATCAGTCTTTACATGGTTATCCTATTAAAATGTCAATGAAGATCTCATTGCAGCAATGGTGTAAATATCCTTGACTTGAGGTATACAAGTTATCTTCGATATGGATCCTCTACTTTAACACCATTCCTACGCTTCCCTTTAGCGGTTACTTACAGGGTGGTGATTGGGTACAGCTTTAAAGTTTTCGAAGGTATTGGGTAGCCAACAGAGGATTTACCACTCCTGATAGAAGGAGAGTATACACATGGCCACTTGTCGGGTCATTACTCAGGAATCTCTGGCCAGAGTAACTTGTCATGAAAATGGTCTTCGATGACATAAGTTTTGAGTAATGGATCCCATAGGATGAGAAACTAATACTTGGGCTAGGTATGACATAGTCAGTCTAGTGGGAGTTGACACATAGGCTATACTCTGAACCAAGTTGGTAAAAGATGGTAAAGGATAAATTGCACACTAACATTGGTTGCTGAAAGGTTCCAAGTCAGACCACCTGACTTTCCGGTCAATTGGGGGTCATGATGTATTGCTAGATGCCACTCATGATCTATTTGTAATCAATGGTTGATTATAAATGGCCAATATAACAGGGAACCTAATGGGTCACATGCATATAAGATATCAATGAACTATAAAACATGTTTTTAGGAATAGATCCTCAAACGAGAGAATTAAAGGGAAGAGAAAGATTGTAAGTCACATTTGATTATAAGTCAAATTTGATTATAAGACAAATTTGATTATATGTCGAATTTGATTATAAGTCAAATTTGCTTGGAAGTCGAATTTGATTATATGTCAAATTTGATTTGGGCTTCAATCAAAGCCCCAATCCGAAACAAACCCTAATCTGATTAGGAAGGCCTATAAATATATGATATTCTAGGCCATAAAAATATACAACTTCTTAGTAATTGATAGAGATCAATAGCCTTTTCTCTTTTCTCCCAAATCCTTTCAAGAACTTCCACCATAGCTAGTACCTTGCGTGGAAGATCACCCCATCACCTTTGAGGTTGCTTATGCGAGTCTTCGCGTGGATCACCGTTAGAGGCACTCCGTCTACGGACTGCTGTGTTTGACGCAATGTCTTCTCCGACTCAGAGAAAGGAATTCGGTGCAGATTTCAAAAGGTAGATACCCTTCAACTTTACTTGCTTGTGTTTTGATAAACATAGGGAGATCCGTTTGGGCTAGGGTTTAGAAAATTTTAATTTTTCCGTTGTGCCATATATATGATACATGCTTTTGATTTTTTACAAAACCCTACACATACATAAAAGGAAACATCCTTTCATGTGAAGTAGCATCCCTTCAATAACAATGAAAGGTAACATCATTTCATAATAATAATATCTTTTGGTTTAACTTAAATACCAAAATAATTAACATTATATGCAACTTACTCTCTCAATTTAATTCTCAAAGAAAAATAAAGAAAACACTTAATTATTGAAAATATCCAACAATCCACCCCTATTTTCAATATTAAGGAACTTAGAATTTATAATATAATATATATCGACTCAATAACAAAACAATGATAAAAACAAAACTGATACATTATCAATGGATTTAGTACATAGGTGATAATTGTCTTTTGGACTTGAACTTTCACTTAGTATAAACAACTCAAAGCTATATCACGGTACTATGGTGAACGGATCTTGAACCAAGGACCCTTGTAGATAAGCCGGAGATGTCATACATACTTCATCCGTAAAAAAGAGTGTTTCCTTGCCTCGCACATTTATGGCCTTGTGCTCGATATCCTGATTTCAAGAGTGCTCTAAAATGTTGGTCAAACATTCATAGGAAGCAGCCCCACTTCCTCAATCTTATAGGTAAGTTCTTTTTAAGCAAGTCTGCGAGTTGTTTTTATGTATTTATTAAGGATCATACTCTAACCTCTCTCATGTAGACCCTAACACTAATCTCTTGTCCTGACTTATGAGGCTATAATTTAGTGTCATGCTAAACCAACTTTTTAACTTGTTTGTACCCATTGAACTTAGTCTATAATTTCAAGAGCTTAAGTTGGGTTCCCGTTAAACATAGTTGAGTTACATATTGACCTTAGCCCCATTCTTTTAGATGTCTTTAAAATCATCTCTTTAGCTAGTCCTTTCGTCAAAGGATTTTTTAGATTTGCCTTCGACTCTATATAGTCGAGTGTAATTACTCCCTTCTTGAGTAATTGTCTCAAAAATTGGTGTCTAAGACTCAAATGTCTTGACTTTCCATTATACGTCTTACTTGAGACTTTGTATAGCATTGACTTGCTATCACAATTAATCATAACCACAAGGGTAGGCTCTTTTCAAAGAGGCATGTCTATAAGTAAGTTTCTAAGCCATTCAGTTTTTTTACATGCATCGGCTAGTGCTATGAATTCGAATAACATAGTCGAATTAGAAATACAGGTCTGCTTCTTGGAACCCCAAGATACTGCAGCACCTCCTAAAGTAAAAATCCATCCAATAGTTGACTTGGATTTTGACTCTATATTATTCCAACTAGCATCGCTATACCCTTCTAGTACAGCGGGATATCCCTGGTAATATAAACCATAATCCATGGTTTTCTTCAGGTAGCAAAGAACTCTTGAAACCGCTTTCCAATGTTCTATTCCTGGATTGCTTGTAAATCTACACAACATTCCTACAACATAAGTTATATTGGGTCTTGTACAGTTTATTGCATATATAAGATTCCCAACTACGCTTGCATACTCCAATTGGGATTTATAAAGACCGTTATTATTATTATTATTATTATTTTATTAACTTAATGTTCAGATCAATAGGAGAAGCTGGATTCTGATCAAAGTGATCGTAACGCTTAAGTATCTTTTCAATGTAATGGTGTTGTGACAACATCAACCCATTTTCTTTGCTAAGAATTTTAATCTCTAAAATTACATCCACCTCCCCAAAATCTTTCACATCAAAGTTAGAAGACAAAAATAATTTTGTCTCTTCAACACATTCAAGATTAGATCCAAAGATCAACATGTCATCAACATAAAGGCATATAATCACTGTAACGTTGTTATGAGATTTATAGTATGCACATTTATCTGCATCAACAACATTAAAACCATAGGATAGGACAATTTGGTCAAACTTCTCATTCCATTGCATATATAGGCGCTTGCTTCAAGCCATAAAGAGATTTGATAAGTTTACAAACTTTCTTTTCTTGGCCAGGAAGAACGAACCCTTCAAGTTGTTCCATATAAATCTCCTCCTCTAGGTCACCATTTAGGAAAGCTGTTTTCACATCTATTTGATGGACAACCAATTGGTGAATAGATGTCAAAGCGACTAACATTCGAATTGTAGAAATTCGAGCTATAGGAGCATATATATAAAAATAGTTTATTCCTTGTTTTTTCTTATACCCCTTTGCAACTAATCTCGCTTTGAACTTATTTATTGAACCATCAGGATTCAATTTCATCTTAAAGATCCATTTGCAACCAATAGGTTTGGATCCAGGAGGAAGGTCGGCTATAACCCAAGTTTGATTCAACAATAAAGATTCATCTCATCAGTCATCATTGATGGCTTCTTTCCAAAAAGGAACATCTCTAGATGTAACAACTTCTAGAAATGTCATAGGATCATCATCTACACTTATGACATAAAGGGTTTTGTCCTTTAAATCTTGTCTATTTCATTGAACAAGATAAATAATAAAATATGGTCCAAATGTCTTCTCAGTTCTTGGTCTCTTATTCTTTCTATGTTCAAAACTCCATAGGAGCAGCTGGAATATGAGTATCAGAAGAGATATCCTTTATAACTCTAGGAGTAGGTTTATGACCTGTATTTTCTAAATTAGGAATAGAACTACTAAACTTAAATAAGTGCTCAAAAAATTCTATGTCAACAGATTCAATAATATCATGAGATTCTAGATTTAAAATATGTATGTAGAGCTATGCACAGAATATCCAATAAAAACACACTTATATGTCGTATTTCCTAGTTTAGGTCTTTTAGGGTCGGGTTTCCTTACATAAGCAAGCCCCACACCCCTAAGTCCACTATGCCATAGAAAAATAGAATCAATTGATGCATGATCTAAATCATTATAAATAAAACTATAGAAAATGACATTAAAGATCAGCAATGATCAAAGCACATTAACATATACATAGAACTTGGGAGACAAAAGGAATATGACAATCAAGATCTACATATGTCTGAACTTTTGAACTGTTGAAAATAGTTTTGAGGTCTTCTAGCGAAACCAATATTTTTCAAACATGATAATTTTCTCTTTGTATCATAGCCTTAATATTATTAAATCTTTCATTCTTCTATATCCACCAAAAACTTATTTACTCACTAAAATATAACCACAATGCAAGATAATTCCATCAATGAATCCTTTCTTACAATCCAAATAACCTAGAGACTTTTAGGAGATTTCAAAGCTTCCACAAGGATTTTGAAATTGAACAAACATATTGAAATGGTTTAATGACAATGTGGAAACGAAAGGTTTCATCAATTCAAAGTTTAGAAGAGTCCAGTACTACCTAGGCAACATGAAAGAAATACCAACTAGAGTAAAGCTATGACTGTCGGGTAAGCTCATAAAAATTCAATTTCTAAGAAATTAATTTATTCTATTAGAGACTTTAAACCTTAATCAAAGGGCAGAGTGATATCTAATAAAAAGATGATAAAGTGCACCAAAGGGCGGCATGATATCACTCACAGAGTAAGTTTCTTTTGCTTTTGATTCCAACTCTCCATCCTCTCCTTCGATGCCACCACTTGAGGCATATCTGGCTATAACTCATGTGACCTTGAAGCATGGCCTCTGTCATGTATTGCATGTCCTGATTATTCCTCCTACAAAACTGAACTCATTTTCAAGATCATCAATGTCATCTTCCTCCTCATCACTCCCCATTCAAGCACACCCTTTAAGGCGCTTAGACCTCTTTAATGTGGTATTTGTTGTGTAATGCATTCCACGATTCCCTAGTTATTCCAATTGAGCGGTGTGCATTGTAGAGCGAGTTTGAGAGAGCATTGAGAATGTGTCCTTGACACAATAATTCGTCTAAAAATTGTTGGAAATAAAATATGATGGAATAATGAAGGATAAAAATTGTTAGAAAAATAAGATAAAATAATGGAAGATAAAAGAAGATGAACCAAACAAGCTTCAAGGCACGAAGGTGACAACGCTTTCTTTTAGACGAATTTCTCCCCCTCTGATTAGAATCACGATTGCAACGGGGTGTGTGAGAAACGCCTTCAGGATACAATGAAGCCCTTTGATTGTTGTTGAAAGGCGAACTTGCATTATTCGTTTCAATCCGAAAACACTCTTGTAAATGTCTTTGATAATGTAAAGAAAAACCAATGAGAACTCACGAGAGAGAGAATAGAACGTATGAAATTTGATTTTGATGTCCTTTGCCTCACATAGAATTAGGTTATATATAGAGTCCCAAAGGTTTCATCACAAGGTTGCATCCCATGGTAACATCCTTTCATGAAAAAAAGGGTATCTTTTTGTAAAATCCTTTCATGAAAAGGGCATCCTTTAGTAAATGGTCATATATGAAAGGAAACATCCTTTCATGTGAAGTAGCATCCCTTCAATAACAATGAAAGGTAACATCATTTCTTAATAATAATATCTTTTGGTTCAACTTAAACACCAAAATAATTAATATCATATGCAACTTACTCTCTCAATTTAATTCTCAAAGAAAAACATAGAAAACACTTAATTATTGAAAATATCCAACACAAAGGACTTCGGCAGAGAGCAAAGTTGCAAACCCTAGAAAAATTGATCTGAAGAGAGGAAGAAGTGCAGATCGCGGTGAAGAAATCCACTGGCTCGAAGGATCGCGGAGGCGAAGGAGATGAAGTGTGAGTGGTTTATGTTAGGAGGGTAAATGGGTCATTTCCATTGGGGGGAATGACCCAATCCGCCCAATATGGGGGGAATAGACAGTCCCCTAGAGGGGGATTGGGTTCCCCTTTTGAAGATAATCAATCCTTCCAATGGATACCCAAATATGAGTATTAATCTTTGGGAGGAATAATTATCCTTTGTAGTTTGTAGAGGAATCAAAACTCCCATCCACAAACAACCTTATATTTTAATAAAATAAAGAGATTTAGTTACACTCATCAAAAACTTGGGTCCACCAAGTGGACGAATATCTTGTTGCCACCTCATTAGTGGATGATTCTAAAAAAGTATTCGTCAAAATGACGAAAAGACCCCTATTTAATAGCTTGTTTTACGCTTTTAGTCGTCGGGGCCCAATTCATCGAGATCCCTTTCAATCGATAAAATTGAAAGAACTTCGAGAGTGTGTGAGTCTTCTTCTTCCCCCCAAATCCCTAGTTTTTATTGTCAAGAAGAAGCTTTTTAATGGCGAGATTCATCTGGTTGGAGGCTATGCTGCCGCTGGGCATCATCGCCGGGATGTTATGCGTGATGGGCAACGCTCAGTACTATATCCACAAGGCCGCCCATGGCCGCGTGAGTTCTTGAATTTATCGCTCTATTCGGATATTACTTTCTTTAATTGCATGATATTTTTTCTTCTGTTTTGAATGGTGGAACTGGACTTTTTGATTTAGCCTAAGCACATCGGGAATGATATGTGGGATGTGGCCATGGAGCGGAGGGACAAGAAAATCATGGAGGAGTACTCTGCTGCTTCCAATTGAAGGTAATATATTTTGTGTGTGTGTGTGTGTGTGTGTGTGTGTGTGTGTGTGTGTGTGTGTGTGTGTTTTTCCTGGTTGGTTAGGTTTTTGTTTGTGTTCTCTTGATTAGATTGCTTAGTGTTTGATCGCTTATTTTTTCTAGACTAGAGTTTCAATTGGATTAGGGCTAATGTTATTAATTCTTCAGTTGTTGTCCATTACTTTATATTCTGTTTATGGATTGTTGGGTGATATGGTCGGAAGATTTGTGCTACTGTGAACAAATGAAATACAAGCTAATGGTTGAAGATGCCATATCGCTTATCTAAATCATATTTGATTAATTTTATTGTGGATGTTTTTTTTTTCTTGTTTTCTATAATTGATCAAAAAAGAGTTTGATTTTATTGAATATTTATACTTTAAAGGAGATGTTTTATTAGATCATCATATTTGGTGTCAAGTGTTTGTGGAGCTGCACTCTAAATGATTTCTCAGTTAAGTAGTATCTCATTTTCAAAAGGAGAGGTGGGATCGGAGGTGAAAGAGGTGTAGTTATTGTAGTATTGGTTACTGATGAGAAATAATTTTTGGTTTGGTGATGTGAGTTTCATTTGAATATGACATTTGTTACAAATATTGTTTGTAAATTTACATGGATTCAAGTGTTTTCTTTCTTTTTTTTTCATTTGGATTATTTATTTATTTATTTATTTATTTGTGGAGAAAGACAATTCTTGGCATTGACACTATAAGTTTCTTAATATTGAAGATGGTGTTAGCTTGTTTTCCTCATGATCTATTTTGACTTAGATCCTGGAATAACCAACCTGTATTGAAGAAATAGTGTTAGCTTGTTTTCCTCGGGATCTATTTTGAGTTGGATCCTGGAATAACTAATAAAGAAATACTAGATGCTTACTTTTCAGAGGAACTTGGAAGACTAGTTGGTCAAGTACCAAAGGAAAACCAAACATGTAAGATGTATTCTTGACCATGCTAATTTCCAGCGTGATTCACAGTATGTTGGACTAAATTCCATTTGAAGAAAACATGATATTCATGTTCTCTTCAGGTTCTTTTTAGTTGCTCTTGACGTGCCGTACAAATTAATTTAGGATATTATTTTGAGACTCACAGGCCTTAAAGTTCATTATTTAATAGATTTCAAGTTTGTTTTATATTATAGTTAGTTGAGGTAATCTACTTTTTATTGTATTTTTATAGTTCTTTTTAATTGTTATTAACTACTTTTTTCTTAGGGCAACTATAGCGTTTCTTATGTACTGTTGTGTAGGATATCAGTGGTATCTATTGTTTTCTGAAAAAAAATTTTATTTGATCATTTTCTTCTTTATTTCTAGATCTTGTGATCCATTAGAGTTTGTCATATATGACCTTTACTTTTGCCGGATTTGATGGTTACACATGATGAAGCTAGAAGCAACCATCCCTCTGATGGTGGGAAAGAAATGAAATTAGATTGTGCTATGATATAATACTCTACCAATTCGTTGAATATATTTCTAACACTCATCCTTTGGAGACAACTGACATTTCTTCACTCAGTCATACACATTCTCTCTATTAGTCCATCCAACACTCATTACCACCCTCAGTCATTGAAGCATATTTATAGAACTTTTAGCCTCAATTGCTTGGAGCAAATAATTGATTACAGATTTGCAAGATTGGAGTTCCAAAGTCCTATCTGTCAACTACTTGTAATTCCATGGATGGATAACAACGAATATCAGGACTATGGAAATCAGACTGCAGAAGTTTCCTGTGGTCAACTTAATGTCAGCCATTTTCCAGTGAACCCTTGATGAGTACACACCATGGGAAGACTCAAAAGATGGAGAAGGCATTATGGGGAAACTAATTCTCAAAACAAGGCCTGAAGATTTGTTATTACACAACTAGCTTTTCTGAACAAGATGCACCATAAAAAAAAAGCAGCTTGTAGGTTTGATTATTGATGGGCGTAGTCAAAACATGACAGGAGAAATGTTGTTCACACTACAATTATTAGTGGAGGGATACCTCAACTCTTAATACTATTCCATTGGATTATTGCAGAATGAAAGATTAGGATAATTGAAACATATGAAAAGTTCCATTCTTGACTGAAAATATAAAGAGGCATGACAATATGGCATTGGTGGCAGATTTGGAGAATGCATATAAGCTGACACAAACAGCGGAAAGGGCTTAAATTTTTCAATTAGACATGCGCTCACGCACGCACACAGTACCAACAGTTCCTTAAAAATCAAATAAAAAAAAAAATTAAAGAATCTGGCTTCAACATTATAATTGGAAATTCCAGTTATGACTGACTGACATTTCTAAGTCAATCAACAAATTGACGCAATCACAATAATTTATTCCTGTATGGAGCTGATGCAAGTCATACAGAGAACAAAGAGAATCCTTCATTTCTTTTATTAGTTCAAAACAAGAATTAGGCGGAGATATTAATATGTGTTAGGATATTATTTTGGGTTTGCAGTCTAAAATTCTTAATTTGATAGAATCTATTCTGTTTTATTTCTTGGTTTCATTTGAATATTTACTGCCGAATTTTTGTTGACTATTTTCAATTTTGGGCAATTCTAGGGTATCTTGTTTTATGGCAGTTAGTCGAGCAGATGTCATCTATTGTTTTACTGTATAAAATTATCTTTTTACTTGATCTTATCGTCAATTAGGGGGCATTTGATTGGGTTTGGAATAAGTTGAGCTTGGGTTTTTGAAGTTTGAATTTGTTTTTGGAGAGAAAGTTTTATGCATGATGACCAAGCTTTACTTAATCAATACTAATTAAAATAAATACTTTGGGGTTAAAATTATATTTTCTCTAATTAATGAATCTTAAAATTTTAATTAGTGATTATATTTATTTAATTAACTATATTTTGTAAGAAAAAGTTATGTCTATTCCAAATTATTCTAAGGTGATGTTTAATTAGAGAGTTTGAAATAAGTTGGGATAAACTAGTTACTCTTAGGGTATCTCCAACCAACCATCCCCTTAAAGATTGGCATGAACGATTTTCTTCACTTTCTAGGGGCATCGTTTCTTTTACGAGAACATATCTCTTTCATAGTTTTTTTTTCTACTACCGCTCTTTTATGAGAACACTTTTGAAAGTTAATCAAAAGTTAGAACTGTGGAGAAACACTCTTGAAAGTAGAGGCTTTAGGCTAAGTAGAAGTAAGACATATTATATGCATTATAATTTTAGCCTAAGCAGGAGAGATGGAGGGAAAGTGAAACTAGGTAGGGTGGTAGTGCTTAAGTGTAACCATGTTAAGTATCTAATTTCCATTTTCCATTATGATTATATCATAGATAAAGATGTAAACCGTAGAATCAAAACAGTATGGTTGAAATGGAGAAGTGCCACATGTGTATTATGTGATAAGAAGGCGTAAACAAAGTGAAAAAAAAGTTCTATAGAATAATAATTAGCCAGCCATGTTATGCAGGAGCGAGTGTTGGACAACTAAAGTTCAATATATTCATAAGATGAATGTGATAAAAATGAGGATATTAAGGTGGATGAGTGGTCACACAAGATTGGACAAGATTAGAAATGATCATATACGACAGAAGAGGCATGTTGCATCAATTGGAGATGAAATAAGAGAATGTCGTTTAAGATGGTTTGGATATGTGCGTCGTAGACCCTAGGTGCCCCGGTTCGAAAATGTGATAGTTTAGTAATAGAAGGTAAGAAGAAGGGCAGAGGTAGACCTAGGATTACGTGGAGAGAGATAGTGTCTACGGATTTACGTATATTCGATATTGAGCCGGATCTCGTTTTTGGTAGTGAGATATGGAGACGAAGAATCCATATAGCCGACCTGATCTATTATGGGATTAAGGCTTAGTTGTTGTTGTTGTTGTTTGCTCTTTTTTGAGAACATTTCTTACGGTATTTCTTTTTTGCTGCTGTTCTTTTATGAGGACATGCTCATACAGTTGGTCCCAGGCGCCGCAATTTTTCTGCAGTTTGTTGATGTGTTGCTTGCAGGCACACTTGTACAGTTTTAAAGCATCATTGTCCTGTTATCAGTTGTTATTTTAGTAGGAAAAGGCCAGGTTAGGTTTGATCTAATGCAAGTGTAGACTGGTTATGGATTAGCCTGAATACATTGTCTTCTGTCAGATTGGATATGGCGTAAAGCTTGATTGAGTAATATATATATGAATCTGAGCCCAACTCAAAATTATTTTAACTGGAAAAAAAAAATTTCACTATCTGCCTACAATCTAAATCCTATGCCCAAAACTGAATTATTCATGAAGATGATCTTAGCTGAGATCATTAACTGCTAATTCTGCTTCCACTATCATTTTTTTTTTTTTGAATGGGGGCCTTTATAGCCTAAGTTAAAATAAAATAAAAAAATATTTTTTTTTTGACAGAGTAGAGCTAATACATGCTGATTAAAAAAAGAAAAAGCTAACAAAGTAAACTATAATTTTTAGAAACGCAGTCCAGCTGCTACGACCAAATTTTCAAGCCACCTTGGCCTATCAGCTCCCCTGTGAAATAGGGAAAGACTTGGATTGTTCATTGCATTGTTGGCCAAAGCATCAGCCATGAAGTTAATGTCCCGGGGGCAGTAGACTAAATCCAATTGTGGTTGCTCCATCAACAACTGCTTGACTTTGAGTATGTCTTCTTGAAAGGGTTGAGCATTGACATCAGTCCCATGTTTGATCATTTGAATAGCCTGAAGACAGTCTGATGAGATATTGCACAGGTTCCAATTTCTCAATTTGCACTGTTCCATTGCAATTAGTATAGCTTGGATTTCAGCTTGAAGACTTGAAACAATTTCTTGTGTTGAGCATCCTGCCATAAGGATCTTATCTTGGCCTTGAAAGATTACAAAACCTATACCACAATGTGTAGTTCCATCAGACCTGCCAGGCTTCCACTATCATTTTGAAACCATATTTTTTAACATCTTCCTAGCATATCTCAAAAACACCATCATGAAGTTTCTATTTAATGCCTCTTTTGCATCTCATAAAATGTGACTTATGCTAATCTGTTTTCAATGTAGGTTGTGATCTCAATTGAATGGCGAGCATGGGTCACAAATAATGTACTTCTGAGAAACTGCAACAATTTGCTTGAAAGCTTATATTAACTTTCGTATGTGTGTGTGTGTGTGTGTTGCTTGTGGACTTCATAACTTGAAACCAGGTTACACATCAAATCCAGCTGATTTGATGGCTGTTTAGTTTTGGCCGCAATTTAAAATTCTTAATGTTGATTTGTTGTCATAAATGAAAGTATTTCAAGAACAGCTTTCTTTGAAAATGGCTATGATCTCAATAGATAAAAACTAGAAAACAATTCTAATTCCTTGATACTTACCAATAATATGCTTTATTTTTTACCTCCTTTCATTAGATACTTTGTTTTAATCCAATTAGTTTGCTATGAGTTGCATAACAGGTATTGCTTGCATGTTGGATGGAATCAGAGCAAATGTTCAACTGGATGTGATGTTTTTAAAATGTATTCTACCTAGTAATTTTAAATTCTAGAAGACAAGATGTTGCTAGGTTGATGTTTAATCTATGGGGTCTAACAATTAAATATCATGCGACTTATTTGAAGAAAAATGTAACATCATGTAACATTATGTCCACATTTTTTAAAGTTTGCATATGTATCAATATCAAGTAGTTGATTGAAAGTGTCTCCACTGACTTTTTGTAATTAAATTAATTTATTTATTTACAAAATAAATGTGTTTGCACTTGTGTCTCCAAAAGTCTATGTATGCAGATCTTTCTAAGGTTATCTAATCAACTGCAAACTTTATATTTACAAGTCAATTATATATATATATATATATATATATATATATATATATATATATATGATGATATCTTGGTAGGAAATTTGTAATTTCCGGCACTTTCGATTAGGTCACTTGTAGGATGTTTGAGCAATTTTAGCATGCGGATGGAAAGATCATCGAAAAATAAGTTAGCTTATCAATTTTCATACAATTTGGAAACTTGTAGGGTCTTCATCTTAAGGGATCAAAATTTATAGGAATCTGAACGGTCCAGAATTTTAACCGTTAAGTGGGAGGACCAAACGATTACTAAATTATATGAAAATTGACATGCTAGCTTATTTTGAGCAGATTTTTCCATCCATGCTTTCAAAAATCCTCCAGGGGTCCAAATGGGTGGCCGACCGGAAATAAACAGTATTTCAGCCGGCCGTACAGTATCAATACTCATATATATATATATATATATATATATATATATATATATATATAGTTGTCAATGTGTTTTAGGAGCAGATGGAACAATGAAAAGGCCAAATTAGGACGGTTTGGCATGGCTAAACCAGCCTGGAGAACCTGGAACTGGCCGGTACCTAGAATTGATGGTCCTAGGACATAAGATGAAAGTTGTCTTACCAAAATATTATGAATTGAGAGAAAACTAATGGATGAGGGAAGATGATTGGATCTCTCATCTTGTCGTTGTTCTTTGGCTGATAATGAAGTTAGTTCATGTTAGGAAAACAGACAATATTTGCACATGTGCTGAACATGGGATACAATTTTATTGTTTTTACAAATATGTAAGACCTTTGTGGCATCACAAAGAATCATTTAATAGTGTGATTCTGACTTTTGGAGGCTGCATTAGTTTATTAAGAAGTTTAACAAAATCAAGCTAAGTTTGAATGAGCATATATCTAATGAACCCAATTTGAAATTAGTTTTTAATTTGGTTAGACTGCTCAAATTTGGCTTGTTATTAAATAATTAGAGTCAACATTGAGATCAAACCACTAGACAAATCAAACAAATTGGATCAAGGGGAGAGATTTAGTTCTTTATAACACATAATTAAAATGGAATTCAGCGGTTGGTAGTTTTCCTTTGAAGCCATCCAACTCCACTCTGACTCTCTTTATCATCAATTTCACAATATTTCTATTATTATTATTATTATTATTATTATTATTATTATTATTCTCGTCCTTTGTTATACTTGTTTTTCTTGATATTTCAAGGCCAGCATCCTAACGTGCAAACAACTTAAGAATGAATTGGTGTTAAGAGAGGAGGAGATATCTAATTCTCTCTCCTGATTTTATTCCAGAAAAAAAAAACTAATTTATTTTAAATTAAAACTTTTTGTTCCCAAATTATATCCCTTTATTTTCAATTCATATGATCATTTTCTTTTTTCTTTTTCTTTTTTTAAAAAAAAGAAGGTTGATTTGGACTTCCCATCCGATTCTAGAAATAAAAGGATTCCAAGATCCAATAATTCTCCATGGCTGGACCACAATGCCCCACTTTGCCCACTGCCAATATAATAAAAGTTACACTAGTTTTGTTATTCAATAATAACAGGATTTTAGTGAGCAAAACTATTTTACTACAAAAAATAATGGTTGAAATTTATTATTAATGATAGTTTTCTTTAAAGAATAAAATACTCCAAGGATTCTTAACCCTCTGTATTTTTCACTTATTCTCCTCCCCCCTTAAAACCCCAACTTAATACTCATTACTAATACAAAAACCTAAAAGACTTCATTGACACCAAAACTTGGCAATTTCCAGGTTCTTTTTAAATGTACATATAACAAGCTTTCCAAATAAATGGAACTAAGTAATCATATAGTAAAGATCACATGATATTCAAAAATTGTGAAATTTAATCCAATCACAAATATTCTACAATTTTGGAGGTACCATGGAGTTAATCCTTCAATATGAATTTCACTATGCTTGTTTATCCACTTTTATCAAAAAAAAAAAAGAAAAGAAAAGAATTTCACTCTGCTTGATATGCAATTGACCTGAAAATGAGCATTCCCTTCATGGACAACCTTGCAGAGCAAAACTAAAGAGGAAACTCCAACAAACAAGTCCTTAGATCTGTGGATTTTGGAGACATCACAAGTCCTATTGTCCCTAACTGAACAACTTGGCCATCAACTCAAATGAGTTAAATAACTGCTTTGTCTCTGGCTTCTGGCATGATGGAAACTTCTTGGAAGCTACTCTTTGACGTTGTCCCTGCAAAACAAGAATATTTTGGTGAATTCTATTATGAATTAGCAGGAACACAAATCAATCACAACTAGAATTATTTAAACAGCTTGACAAAACTGCTTGAGTTGCCCTCTCCAAGAATATCATTTCTACTCTTTGGTTGATAATAACATGCAAGAACTGTAAAGAGTTTGAATATACTGTTACGATTAGTTCATGTCACATAAGCAAAAAAAAAGAGGAATGTGATTAGCACCGACATCCATCCATAAGAATGTATAACATGATGCTGTAGACAGGTCCAAGTCTGGATACCTAATTAGACAAGAGGAACAAAGAGGTGCACTGGTACCACATTGCTTAATACTTAAAAAGAAGGTCAAAAAAAAAATCCACCCAACAGATTCTTCCTGCTTACCAGCTGAGAGACACGAATCAAGACCATATACTTGAGGACCTGTTATGTATGTGGCCCTCATACCGCTCCCAACCTGCCTTGCCTGATTTTTATTTGGGATTCAAAGCAATGTGGGGCTTGGCAGGCACCACATACTGCAAAATTAGTTTCAAGGTCATTACCAATAATATGCATATTCCTCTTATTTCCTTGTCCTTGCCTTATTTGCACTTTATATAAATACCGTAGTGCC
The DNA here is from genome assembly GCA_026586065.1 of Dioscorea zingiberensis. NCBI lineage: Eukaryota > Viridiplantae > Streptophyta > Magnoliopsida > Dioscoreales > Dioscoreaceae > Dioscorea > Dioscorea zingiberensis. The sequence goes on from CM048818.1 coordinate 31,173,727, forward strand.
TTGTCCATTTTCTTCAATCTTGAGAACAGAATGCACTCAGGTTCCTCAATGCCAAAGGCAAACTATTATTATCAACTATAAAAGGGCCAAACAAACATTATATAAATCATCACCATGTTCACAAGCATAGATAATTCTGACTCTAATGCCTAACTAGATTCATCTTTAAATTGCCTCAGTTAATGCATAACCTTATAGCCAACATGCAATTATCATCCTACATTAGGACTGAAGAGAAATGCTAATACAGATCATTCTTGCATAAGTACAATAAGACAAGGATGACATGCAACTTTTCAGCGGCCACATAAGCAAAATTTTAAAGAAGGTTTGGACATAATCAGTTTCTATTTTGCAACTTGTAACTATGAATTTACATTATCGAGAAATATAAAATGAAAAACAAATGAAACTTTTCATTGTTAACAACTATGTATGCTGAATACAAGATTCTCTTTTCATCATACAAACATAAGTACAAATGGCATCCACCTTCCTTCACCAACTTCATCTGGTCAATGATTTTTGTCACAGAATCTGAATAGCAAGAGACAAGAAACAAAGTGTAGACCAGAAACAGAGAGGTGGAGAACATACCAGGAAAACAGAGACGCAATGGAATGAATAAAACATCAGCTTTATTTGCAAGTTTCGTCTGAATACAACAATCAAATAAATAATCAAAACAGCTCCAGAGACAGCAACAAGCGTCTCCTCAATGGCATGCTTCCTTTGCAATTCGAATTCCTTTGAAGATATTGAAGATATAATCAACAGAGTTCAGAACTAGAACAATTTAATCACATAAACAAACAGCCCCTTGTGAAAGAATGTGGATCAATACTGAACAACCCTTGGAAAGACATGATGCAAAATCCATCTCAAAATGATTCTAGTCCAAAAGGAGCAAAGTGATGGGAGTCTTTCAATTCTGTACACATTAAACACCTGAAGAAAAACAAACCGTAGTGTGGCCTCAGACATCAAACAAGAATTCATTCCTCATCAAACATCAGTAGCTTAAGCAACATATTCATTTTCAAGAATTGGTTGAGTCCGCGTCCCTGAGGCCACAGGTGCCTGAGTACTTCCAACCCTTGTCATCTGCAAAGCTTCCCCTACATCAGCCTGATGTTCCATCTCCGCCACCTTCTTGTTCTGCCTATGTATAAGCAACCACACCAAAAGCAAACCCAACAAAACCAAGCCTACAAAACCTCCAGCTACACCACCGACAATCTTCCACACCTTAGACTTGTGGCTCTTGCTTGGACCAGGGCTTGGACCAGGACTCAGACCAGGAACAGGGCCTCCACCAGGAGATGGAGAAGGAGCAAGCCCAGTGGAATTGACAACAATGGAGAAGTGCCCCTGCCGATAAGTCGAACAGGCATTCTCCGACACCAAGTCTCTAAACTCTGGCAGGCCATCCAAATTAAACCATACACACTGTGGAGTCAGCCCATTGAGCACCGGTGCCACATTCGTGAAATTAATCATAATAGGTGACTTTGAAGCCACAAAATCAAGCTCTGGCAAATTCTTAGCAGACAAGTTTGCCGCATCATAGATAAGGAGGCCAAGCAAAGGAGCCAGATAAGTGAAACCAGGCAATGGATAATAGACGGAGGACCAATTGCCCAAGTTCTGATAAACAAATACAATCCTTTCAACATAAGGATGAACAATCAAACCGATTGGTATATCAAATTCCTTGAAGCTATGAACACCTCGCCTCCATAAACTCCCACTTCGAAGCCTGACCACTGAAATCTTGATACCAGAAAGGTTGGCTGGAGCGAGACCATCATAGAACACCCCGGTGTGCGGGTGAACAAAAGCTTGGTAACCATAATCTTGAAGAAGAGCATCCAATTGCCTTGCTGGGCTTGTGGACGAACTGGGAGACTGAGCTTTGGATTTATAAGCCGAGAGAAGGCCAGCAAACGCAATGAGAATCACTAAACGGTGAATCAACTCCATTGATGCAGACCTCAGTTAATGCTTGTGTTTTGGGAGGACAACAACAATTCAAGCCCTAGATCCCCTCGAACTAATCACCAAAGTGATCTGGGCAGAGGTCCCCAATGGAACTAACTTAGAATAACAAAGACCAACCTTACAACCAACCCAAGCTCATAGATCTTCAAACCATAAGATTCCTGCTTCTCATTCTCTCAGAAATAAAAAAACATCAAGAACTCAACTTTCAGTGAAGCATTCACAAAAAAGAAGGCAAAAAATGAGATTTTTCAACGCTTCACTACAAAAAACCACCAATGTCACTACTTGGAAGCAGTATTCTCCTCAAATCTCCGTCAAAACCCACCATAAAACCACCGAATTCCACTCAAAACTACAAGACAACCCATCTTTTGGAGCTCACTACCAACTAAATCCTGGTGAAAGCTCTCCACGCCCTACCATAAAATCGAGCAGAAATCCCAGAAAATGGGCTCCAATTACCTCAATCAACGAGTTTCAAAACGAGAAACAGTTCGCAAATCACGCGATGAGTCACAGGCGACGCTTAGTCTCCGCCGCATTCCACACCACCTTGTGGATCCCGAAAAGCAAATGGATTCCAGCCAGACAAAATCCAATCTCCAGAGATGACAAAATCAAGAGTGATCTTGACGCACCCTAAAAATCTCCCCCAAATACATAGAAAAAATAGATGGAAAAAGAAAAATGAAAGAGAGAAAAAAGAAAAAACCAAGGGCTTCGGTTTGCAGAATAATAATAATAATAATAATAATAATAATAATAATAATAATAATAATAAACCGCACGGTCACCACTTAAAATGACGAAAATGCCCCTTCTATTATTTTTCTGGATGCTTTGCAGCGTTTGGAGACTTGGAGCATATATAATATATATATATATACTTTTTAACCCTCTTTTCCAACCTTTTCATTCCATTCAGGACTTGTTCAAGTGGCAGGGGCTTTATTGAAAAATTCTGTCTCACAGTCACGACTCAAAGGTATTTGATTTGACTCCAAAGTTCCATTATATTATACATATAAATCCTGTTAAATTTGTATTTACATATAGAGTTGTATTTATATTAAAAATGTTGGTTTTTTAGAGGAAGATGTGAGTAATTAAAACTTTTACAGAGTATGTACAAAAAAACCCTTCTAATTCTTTTTATAATTTTACATAAAAACTATAAGGGTGTGTCTTATGGAAGGTATTGTGAGGTTTGAATAAGTAAGTAGTGGGGTTGCCTTTGGATATTTATGAACTATGAATGACCCGTGAGTTCAACGCGTCGCGAACTGACTGCGAGGTCATTTTTATATTTAAATTTGATTGAGAAGTTTACATTAATCTCTTCTTTTCTTTTATTACAATTTTCATTTTAGCCCCTGCTAAAGCTAAAAAATATCAGACCTCTACATAGAAGCTTTTGATATGGTTTACAATTTCCTTTTGGCTCATTTGTCAATATAGTCTTTCTTTTTTAGTTTTTATTATTTTTTAACATCAGGATTATTTTCAACGTCAAAATGACTCTGGTTCTCCAATATAAAATGTTTTAAAGGTTAAAATAATTATATAAAATTATATAAAATTAGGATTAAAAATAATTATATAAAAAATTTTAAGGGTTTAAATGAAAAAAACATAACATTTTATAACTAACCTCTCATAATAATTTTTCTAAAACTAAATGGATTTTGAAAACCATTTAACTCAACCCCGGAGATAATGTCTCTAGAGCTAAACGGCCTTTAAAAGATCCTTTATTTTCTAGAGAGCTGATTTTATTGCTCTCTGGAGTTAACAGTGTTCTGCAGACTATTTAGTTCAAGAGATAAGGCCTTTGGAGCTAAACGATCTTTCAAAAGTCGTTTAGTTCTAGATAGTTGATTTTAGCACTCTCTGGAGTTAAATAATGTTTCACATACCGTTTGGTCAAAAAGATAGGACCCTTGGAGCTAAAGAGTTTTTTACATACTAAAGGCTGAGCTAAACGACTTTTTAAAGATTGTTTAGCTCCAACAAGCTTCAATCAGCTCGAGTTGGAACTAAACAGCCTTCTAAGGACAATTTAGCTTTAGGAAAACTATCATTAGGAATTAGTTATAAAAAATTATGTTTTTTTATTTAAACTCTTTAAAAAATTATATAATTGTTTTTTTCATCTTAGTCTATACTGGCAGCCTTGGATATTTTGACTAATAAATAAAATAATTATTTAAAAATAATTAAAAAAAAAACTATATTGGCAGCCCCCAGGACCAAAAATAATAAAATTACCCTTTTTTTTTTTTTGTTCATTAGTTGAAAGCGTATGTTGACAATCCGCCTAGAGATCAGGCACTGGCTCAGATCCGAGGCATGAATAATGGTAGGCAGATGCCAGACTGGAGGGCACGGGATCTCTGTCGTCTTGCTGTCGCCACGTCTTCCTGAAGAATAGTGGGCACCCAGCAAGGATGAGCTGTCCATTACCAAATGAGTTCTGACAACTATTTCTCTTTTTTAAATATTTTCTATGTATATTCAATGAAAAAACATAAACAAAATTTCGATGCTATTGTCTCTCACAATAATCAGATTGGTTTTTAATTTTTTTTTTTCTTTTCTTATATATATTATGTACAAATCTTTGGTTTTAGTGGGTATACAATCAATTAAAAATTTCCCATACATATATATTACGCAAATTATATAATAATTATTATTTTTTAAAGAAACAAAAGCAAAGACAAAAAACACCCAACTGATTTTTGTGTCAGGAAAGATGCCTGGTACGTAAACATTGTAAAGAAACATCCGGGACGATTCTATAAAACCAAAATATGTATCACCTTGAATGTTATAAATGTCCTGTGTAATCACTGCTAATCAACAAATTGATGAAACTAAGTAAAGGATTTAGGGTCAAACAAAGCAGCTTTGCAACAAAGAAAAAAAAAAAAAAAAGGCAAAACAAACACGGGCAGCAGCGGTGACTTATATTATTTATCTGTGAGCAAATAATGATGGATGGCACAAATGACTGAATTCTCGTTCCAAACAACAATCAAGAAAGAATACAATTTTACATGCACAACGGAACCAGCAAACAAGTCACAATTTCTCAAGCAGGTGGGGATGTTGGACTGAGAGGAAGGGGGGTTACAATGGCCTTTGTTCCTGCAGGTTGAGTCTCTTTGACAAGCAATGGTGGGAGTGCAGGAGGTATGGGAACAATAGGGCAGGCTTCTGGTGCAATAACAGTGCTCTGAAGAGGTGCCGGAGGTGGTGGAGCAGGATTCGGGTTGGGGACAGCAGGAGATGGCACTCCTGATGATGAGCGAGATAAAGAGGATGTATTGTGAACAGGGTAAACCTCAGTGACTTCCTCGATGCCCTCGTCGACATAGACAACATCCTGCATTGTGAGCTGGTGGTACTCCACAATCTCCCTTAGGAACCGATTCTCCCGAGCATATATTGAGTTCTCATGTGCTAACCTTGCCTTTTCAGCCAACAATGTCTCCAATTGGAGCCTTATCTGTGATGAACACAAACGCAGCCATAATAAGATTCAATATGTTGTGGGAGACATTCAAAATCACAAATTTTTCAAGAAGAGTTGTGAGGAGCCAACTTAGGAATTCAATAGACGGAAGATATTGAGATTCAACATATAATTCCATTATACTAGAAAATGGTTTGAATAGTCTCCAGCTAACCATAGAGGGAGCAGGCAGGTAAATATGATGGTTCTTCGTTTTTTATAAGATTAACCCTACATCGAGCCATTGATTCTTAAAACCAAGCAACCTTATCATACAACAACAACAACAACTAAGCCTTAATCCCATACTAGATGGGGATTACATTTATATGGATTCTACTGTTTTTTAAGTAGCTCTCGAATATATAAAATAAAAATAAAATAAAAAAATGAAATAAACTGAAATAAAATGAAATAAAATGAAAAATAAAAATACATAAATAAATAATTATAACAACAGATAATTTCTATGAAAGATTGGGATGTTAGAAGCAGAACAATATCCCCACAAACAAAGCTAAGCTAATGAAGGATCTTAGAAAACCTTATAATATGAGAAAAAAATAAAAAGGGTGAGATTCTTGCTAATCTCACCCTTTTATACTCTTTTTCTGGTATAAGGTTGCTCTCCCTTCTATAAGAGGGTGAATTCAATCCAGATAAAACCATGACAATGAATCTTCTTTGTGTTGAGTAAACAAGGAATTCAGTTCCATTAACTCAAAAGCATTAAGCAGTTACATGCATACTAGGTATATACTTGAGAGGGATAAACGATGCCTGGCATGTACTTGTGAGCATAGTGAGACAGCCTACAAGTACATCTGGGAAATAACATAGATCACGTATAACGAACTAGATAATCACTTTTACATACCAGATCATCATCTTCAGGGTTATCTCCTTTATCACGACTCTCCCTTAAGATTTTGTTCTCCTCTTCGAGCTGAGCACACCTTTCCTTCGCAAAAGCAAGGTCTGCTTTTACTGTTTTTAACTCCCGTAAAAGAAGTTTTGCCTTTGCAGCCATGGCATTTGCAACCTGAAAGAATGAAAATAAGGCTTTTTCTCATTCCACCAAGAGAGAAATAAATACAAGAACGAAAAGCGATTTTATGTCAAACCATATGGAATGAAAGGAAAATTGAGCAAAAATAAATTTATTATTGTTAGAACTTTAAATAATTAAAGAGACACAAAATAATGTTAAACTAGAAATTTAGTGCATAAGAGCAGGAGAATCTTTCCAATCACACTTGAAAATTATAGTAACACGAAAAGGTCAACTCTACTAAGTTATCTTCTCAAGAAGTTCTGCAAATCACATTTGGACTTTGCCATGCAGAAAATGACAACAAAATCCTATATTTTCTAAAAACTGACTGTTAGTCCAAAACACAACTTTTTAATTCTAACAATATCATGGAAACAAAACTTCTACCATAGTATGAAATTGGAACCTGTTCTAAAACCAGATTATTTCCTTTAGAGAGGCTCTCCAACCTTTTAAAATAATATCCCAAAAGTTAATTCTCGAAGATACTAAATTGTTCAGCATTCCAAGGTGAATGGTAGAAGATTTTATTCACAATAAACGAATATAAGCAAAATAGTCTCATTCATTCTTGTGATACACATTTGCCACCTTACATGTGAGATGCCTTGAGTTGAGTTTCATGATCAGCTTGCATCTGGGGGAGATCTGCAGCTAGATTTTGTGTACCAGAACCACTGCCTTTTCTCCTAATTTGCAATTTCCGTGTTTCCTGGATGATGTCTGCTGTCCTGTTTTCCACAATTGTCAAACCCTCCTAACAAAGTTGAAAGACCACAGTATTTATAAATCAAGCCCGAAATAAGATTATTAATCCATGAAGATGACAAAAGCTTCATGGTGAATAACAAATGCTATATGACAGACAACAAAATGTAAAGCTCTATTGGTTGATTCACGTGAAAAACACCTTAGTAATTAGTGTAATAAAAAAATGGGAAAAGAGCAGACTTAACTTGCTAACAACTTACTTCAAAAGCATTTTTAATAGTGCCACCAATGTAGTTAAGGGAAGAAGCAATTGCTTCTGAGCTTTTATGCATTGTAGGGTTCTCTTTCTTTCGGATGTTCTCAGATGACACATCAGGTTGATGGAGCTGCAATTGCAATTAAGTTTCAGTATGTTCCTCTACAAAATCAATGAATAGCAGAATTGGAAATCAAATTCTAAATGACAATAGAAAGAGAATACATTAAATTGAAGGAACATATATGCCCTTGTACAAAAGCATAATTGCTCCATTGCAAACATACCACTGTATGTATGCAGTTAGTTGAAGGCGCTTGGCATATTGTACACTCAAACAGGGTATATATGCAATTAAGCATTTTTACACTTCTATGTACATGTAGGTTTTAATTGGGGTGCTGTCTAACCATGAAATGTTTATCCATTCTTGTAGAAAATATTCCACGATAAACTAATCAAAGTAGTCATAATAGCTTGTGCCTCCAATACTACAGTAATCTAGAAATCACTAATAATACACTCAAGCAGCAAAGAACAAATCCAGATAGAACTGATGCATAAGACTCCAGCACCTGAGACATCCTATAGATATGAAATACCTCTTTCACAGAAATTTCCGCAAAGCTTAGTAGCCATATATTGTGAATTCAGGAAATTTAAGTTCAGTCATGAGTGATAATATGTATCTCATTGAAGAGAGGTAGTGCTTGTCTTGGTTCAAAGATTGAGAAAATTTTTGGCTCGTGAAGTCAAGCCTCTCTTGTTTGAACTTATGAAGATCTCTTTTACATTCAGAATCCAAATTTAGGAACAGAAAACATAAGGCTTTATCTAATATGTGTTTCTCTATTCACAAGAACACAAAATGCATTAAATAAACCACAACTTCCAATTCCCTTCTCTTCTTCATTTAAAGTATTCAAAGTTCCTTCACACCCTCATAAACGTTTATCATCTCTAGTCATCCATGTCAACAAGTATAGCCTCTGGTTTCTCCCTGCACATCATCTTCATCTTCTGGAAATCAAATACCCACTATGATCCATTCTCCTCGAGATTTATAGCAAAAATCTGTCTTTGGCCAATCATCTCTAGTAATTCTTTATCAAACATGCAAGCCCTATGGGTTCAATTACTCGGTATGTTGTATCTTATTCCATTCCAGGGCCTCAAATTAGTGGTGAACAAGCAAAATAATAAAATTTGTTCATTTAAAATAAACTGGATCTAGAAGTTTCATGGAAAAACTCTGGAGAAGAGCTGTCCAATTGGATGTTAAGTACACTTGACATAATTATCTACATTTTCAGGGTTAATCATAGTCTTGAGTGATGTAAGTATTATTTTTTGCTTTGATCCATGCATTGAATGTGTGCATCAACAAAGAATAGAACAATAGAACAAACCAAATATTGCCCAGGAATAAATAATATTTGTTGATATGTAAGCAGGTAGCAATATGTTTGGGTGTTAAACAAATTATAAATCATATTTCTGCTCCTTTCCCACTTCACATAACATTTTAAACATGATTGACATAAAATTTCCCTCCAAAAAAATAATGTTCCTTTTTCTGATGCCATTCCTACAGCATGTGACTAAGAATGGGACATGTCTAGGGCAATTAGAGATGGGACATGCACATATTTGGTAACTTCTAGATTACAGAAATATATTTATGTAAAGTTCATCTTTGATATAATTTTCTTTTCCTGTGGTGTGGTTTATAAAGTAAACTGCTTTTCATTCTTGTGTTTCTGTTCTGGTGGGATGACAATCAAACTTATATTCATTCAAAAGGGAAATTCCTTCCCTGACAAATTGTAGGAAAGCTAAAACATAAGAGTAAGTTAAATTGAAACTCACCTTACCACCCATTGCAGTATCAGGCATTTGTGTCTGGTTCCTGCCATGAGATTCAAATCTTTGTGCAGCATTATCATCGTCAAGGATAGATTTAGCCTTCCTAGCCAAAACTCCCCAAAATCCATATTTGGACTCATTCAAATTTTTCATTGATGTGTACTCATATGCTGTAGCTTCCTGTATATAATGCTACAAATTAGATACCAAATAAAGAAACGATATTTGAGATGGTAAAGAAACAACTTCCTCTTAACAAATGCAGCATTTGGATAACAATAGACAAGGGGAAAAACTTTTTGAGCCAGCACTTATGGTTAGATAGTCTTCTAATTATTATATTTAATTATTTTTTTATTTTCTTAAATTGGTATTTGAGTATTGCCACTAATGCATATAGCTAATAGATCAGGAAGTTGGGATAGTAAACCAGCTTTATGGCAATGGGCTTATTATGTTAATAAAACTAAAACCATAAATTATTCATAGATTGTTAAAATTATCATTATTATTTGAAGATAATCTTAGGTTAAAGTTCCTGATATACATCTGAAGAAAAAAAATGCCCCAAACATAATGCAATTCATGCCCAAGAAATTTTCAATGGTTTAAATGGATGTTTTGCTAATGCAAGTTTTACACACCTTTAATTGCTTCAGAAACATATATTTTTCGGTAATTACAACTATTTAAGCCAAACCAGAGTATAATAAGCAATTAGAGGGCAACTTTGATGATCATTCAGATAAAAAATGAAGGTATGCTCAAGCAATAACCAACTATTTAACTTGCTTTCTTACTGTTCCTCCAAAAGACCCAATCCATGACGAACACATGGGACAATCTCCAACTTTGCCTTCAATTTAAACAAATTTAGCCAAGTTGCAAACAATATGTTTTGATATAGCTACCTACTAGACTGTATTCAGCTTCTCAAGATTAAACTCAAATTAATGAAAAATGGATAGCACCCAAATTGAAACCAGTCATCAGGAGATACATAAGTTAATCCACTCTATACTTCATCATTTGTAGAAAAATTGAAGAAACCATTGCAAAAGTGTTCCTAAAAATCACAAGTATCCATCCTCAGGCTTCAGTGCACATTTGTCAAAAATCACCATAAAATGTTCTACAATGTAAGTGTAAACAAGATGAAAAAGACCTTAATACATATTACCAACCTCAGAACATATCCATTATCCTCATAACCAACAAATCACAAGGTAAATTGATTGTTTCAAAAAACACATTAGACCATATCAAAAAGTTCCACTAGATTTATTAAAAAAAGAAAGTTTCACTTGAATTTACGCAAATAAAATAGTATTACATGATTAGCCAAAGGAGTCTAACTCGCAACCTAAATTCCGAAAGACATCTCTAATAAAGGATCAGTCTTGCAACCAAAACGATCTGCCAACACGAATAACCCCAAACCCTCGCCATCACAAACAATTCGAATCTGACAAGATAACCAAAAAGCACAACAAAACAAGAGTCAGAAACGAACCCTAGGGGGAGAGGTGGAGCTGCGGCGGCCATAGGCGGAGGCGATGGCGGACTCCGCGTAGGCGGAGGAGAGAGAGGAGTCACGGTGGGCGGCGGAGGCGCGGATCGCCTGAGCAGCGATGGAAGGTGGCGACGAGTCTTCAGGGCTGGAGGATGATCTGAAGTCCTCGAAGGTTGCCGTCCTCGGCGCCGCCTGCTTCCGCCGGTAAGCCATCGCCGGAGCCGCAGCGCGCGGGCGAACGAACGAGGGATTCAGATGTAACGAATTCCGTTTGCCTCTGAACGGAGGAACGCGTCGGAACTCGCACGTGCGGGTTTTGTTACTGGACTAAAAACGGCGCCCGATAACCCTTTAATCCCTTGATCCGTTACCTGATAACCCGATAACCCGATAACGTGGTAACGGATTCGGAGTTATTTGTCTTCCAAGTTTTTTTTTAATTATTATTTTTTATTTCTGTGGAAAATTTAAATGTGGCAAAATATTTATACGAATATTGGGTAAGAGAATTTATTTTATAATAAATATCTTATTCAGGAATAAGTTGATATTTTTATTTTTGTCTTTTTCTAAAATATGTGTCAAATGAAAAAGAAATTTAGCTAATTTTTCTACCTTAATTTTGATTTATTGTTACTTATAAAACTATCATCAAGGACACTTGGCAAGTGTTTACGTGGATGTAATTTATGCTTGGTTATATAAACTTGAATAATGATTGTTGATGACAAAAACCGGTCCTTCCTCAAGATGAGAACTAGCTTCCTAATCAACAATTGAATTTGTTTAAAGGTGGAACCACGGCCTCTACTAGGGAAAATGGTTGCAACCAGTATAGAGATAGAGAATAGTGAACTAGGGGCGACCCCGTCGCCAGGGGATGCTCCCACGCTCAAGTTAACGGAGGTGTGTAGGCTCAGAGATGGCGAGAGTTTGTGGTTTAGTATTTGAGTCAAGAGTTACGTACCTTGTCTCTCGTCTCCCTCTCTTTTGATCTCCGCCTGCCGAGCCATTATCAGGCTTCTATCCTATCCATCTCACAATCTGCGCTCCCAATCTCCGTCTTACCCTTTCCGCCTTGATCCGTGCTATGATCTCCTCCCATTATTGACTGGGTTGACTCTCTTATCATTAATGGGACGGGTGACTTGGGATAGGAATCCTTCAGATCTATGTACCGGATTCTTACAAGTGTAAGCTCGGGTTGAGGTCACGTGTTCATCCAGATTCCTCCATATCACCCGAACCCCCTCCTCAAGTATGCTTGCATCCAAGGCCGAGTGATGGGTGAGCGTGCCTTAAGTGTTGGTCAGCTGGGTAAGCTAAGCATTGATTGTAAATAGTGGCCTCAAAACGGGGAAGAAGAGTCATGGGTTGGAGGTGGTGGTTGCATCGGTCGCTGAGCGCCAGTTTGGATCGTTCCCAGGTCCTAACATGGTTAGACAAGAGTTTGGTGAAGTGGCTCGCTGTCAAACGATGGTCGCGCGAGTCTTTTGAGATTTGGACCTGCTCTCAACTTGATTGTTGTCGGGTGTTACGGCGGTGGTTTTCGAAGCGTGAAGATGGAACGGCGGACGCTTTGCGTTCAAGGATTGGGTCTATAAATACCAAAAAATCAACTCATTGAGCGTCATCTTTCAGAATTTTGCCTACCATGGTTTTCCCGGGTCATCCGTCTTTTTGCCATCACTTTCTCCCAGACGCCTCCGCCAACCATCTTTGGGTCCCACTGATAAGTGTTCATTTGAGCATAATTTTATATCATATTCTTATATGCTTGGCATGTAAGACTTTTTGTCCACCGATACTTAAAATGTATTCATTTTGATAAACATGGCAAAATACCAGGACCCGAGAAGAAAGAAAGCATTTCGAGAGAAACCGGGACCTCAGAGTACCCAGAAGGGCCCATACGGGCATTCATACAGGCTAATATACGCCTATGTACTGGCACTTGAAAGGCATACGGGCCATCTTACGACCTGTATAATAGACCATATGGAGGTGGCTGGAAGCCATACGGGCTGATATACGCCCGTATACGGGCCCGTACATCGCGAGATTTCAGCGAACCTGCAGACCTAAAAGGGGCAAATTGGTAATTCTCACCCCTAAAACCCTAGAGGTATAAAAGTCGACTAATGAGGGCTTAGGGAGAAGGCTAGCAACTTGGGGAGAGAGCTTAATCTTGGGGAAAGCTTGGAGATTCTCATCTTGAAGCTATTAGAGCAAGAAGAGGGGAAATCATTGGAAGAGGATCAAGGAAGCCATCAACGGTGTATGCATTAGTATTATCCCTTATGATTTATTTGTTTGTCTTCATCTTTGTTTTGGATTGTTGCCCCCCTTTATGGAGGGCTAATCTTGTAGATGCTTGGATGATTAATGAACCCTTGAACATGTTTTAATTAATGTTATTTCTCTATCTTTGATTGTTTGGTTGAATTTCATTGAGTCTATTGGATGTTTCAATGTAAGTGAATCCCTCTACGTTGCGAGAGCCCGGAGAGATTTTCCTAGTCCATATGGGGGAAGAAGCGAACATCTCCCCATGTGCAGACCATCTCCAATAGAGGCGGTTGTGAGTATACCGGGAACCCGGGTACAAAGGAGAGCGAGTCTTTTAGACGTATTATTCCCATAACCCTTCCAAGACTTAGGTTCCCTAGATCATCATCGGTAAGGGCACTAGGATTAGTAATTCGCCTCGAAAGAGGGAGTGAAAGCACCATAGGAACCCTTAGCCAAGGATCAACCAAGTGCCGAGATAGAGAATAGCATTCATCTTTTAGAAGTCCAAGGGGGATTCAATTGTCAGAGCATCCCCCTTTTATGATTGTTTGACCTTAAGAATAACTCGATTCCCTTGTTTGTGTTTTCAATTGATTAGTTTAGAATTAGCATAATCAACCACCTTTGGATCGACTAGATAGTAGATGAATAGTGGGTACTAGTACTTCCACTTTATTACTTGTGTTGACCCGTACACTTGCGGTTGTATCGCATCACCCACCGCCGTTTCGTAGGCACAGCAGGCTAGTCCTAATCGAGCCGATAAATCTGAAGAGGCCGAGCGGTCATGTGTGGGTTGTCATATTGGCTCGGATTCAGGCATCCAGGAAGGTTCTGCTTGATGGAGGATGGCGAGAGTTTCTAACAGATCACTAAGTGGTTGCCGGGGATTCTTGGTTGTCGTGTACCTCGGTGCTGTGGACTTTAAGGTCAAGATCTTCCAGCAAAATGGATACTTGAATGGGTTGGCTCGCTGCCCACGCTGTGAAGGAGATTTTCCCATTGACAGCAAAGATGAGGTCACATGGTCGGACATTTCTTCTGACGAGTCGGGCTAGTTTTGTTATTTTGTAATCCCGATGTGCTTTTTATCACTTATCTAAATAAAATATCTAGTTTCGTGCTTTCTTATTGGTTTTCTTTTTTTCCTTTCCTTTGATTAACGGTCGACCAATTGCCGTTCTTTCTGTTGGGAACGCTCGACCGTCCATGGGTGGTGATAGATCATGGCCGCCCGTTGTCCCATCCCTTGGGATTCTTTGAGGTAGTGTGTCGAGTTGTTGCGGTAGTTAATGCATGTCGCTTCTTTGTCCTTTTGTCTCAATTGCCGGGATGCGACGCTTAGGAAGTAAGGGGGCGGACTGGTTCATGTAATGATGGGAATGCCACGTGTAAGCGTGCGTTGCTTCACAGGTGAATCTTGGCCATTGGGGCTGATCCGTCTATTCTGAACCGTCGCTTGGGGTTGTTTAAACCTTGAACCTCCCTGGTCGCTGCCTTCACTTTACTTTTGACTTTCCTTTTCTTCAACCTTGCTATTGTTTGTTGAAGTCTGCCTTGCTTTTGTGCCCCCGGGACTCCTTTCTTGCAAGGTAATAGCTGCCTCTACCTCTCATTCTAGGACTTCTTCTTCTTCTGGTTTACCTCCGCCAATCGCTCCTAGGATACCTCCTGTTGCTTCCCGGTTGAGAGAGAGAGGTATTGATAAGTTCTCTAGCATTTTGACTCAGGATGACATTGACGCTATGGCTTAAGCTTACGATATCTTCGATTCGTCTTTTAAATGTATAGCTCCTGAGCCTTTCGAGCGAGCCCACAGGCCTAAAGCTGGCAAAATCGCCTTTTATCAGGATGCGTTCCTCGCCTGTCTTAGGTTACCTTTTCCTGACATCTTCTGAGAGATCTTTACCCATTTTGAACTATGTCTATCTCAGTTGGCCCCAAATTCATGGAGGCTCCTTTGTGGATTTGTATTGATCCTGAACCACTTTGGTGTCCGTCCTTCGTTGCGTTGGTTCCAACATCGTTTTAGTCTTAGTCCCATGGCTAACACCAGATAATATTATTGTACTACTTGCAAGTCCAAACAATTCCTTGGCCTTGTCCCTTCAAAGGTTTAGAATTGGAAGGAAAACTTCTTCTTCATCACATGTCGGCCGCTTTGGAGCGTTCATACTAGATGGAGTTTGGTTAAAGAAAAAGTTGGGCGTGAAGAACCACTGACCTCCGAGGAAGATAAGCAGTTCGAGTTTTTTCGAGCCTTTAATAAGGTTTCGGTGGATAGGCTCCTACTAGAAGAGAATCTCATATTATGCGGCCTTTATCTAGCTATAAGTGAGATCCGTTTATGCTTTGTTATGTAGGGTCATCAGCTGACCCCTTTCTAACTTCTATTTTTTGTTGTGGTAGCTGAACTCATAAGGCGCGGTGATCGCATGGCCGTGGCCCGTGGTCTGTTGGATGCCTTCGAGACTCAGAAGAGAAAAAAGGGTCATGAGGAGTCTTCTGGGGCTGAAGGTGGGAAAAAGGATGTTTTGGGTAAGCCTTCGTGTCAAGGCGAGTCTTCTTCGGGGGAACCAAAGCACCCAAAGAAGGTAGCCCGGACATCCCGTAGGGGGCAAAGGGTGGTTACCCGTTCCGCCCCTATCGACCCTTCTCTAGCGGAGCCTTCTGCTAAAGTTCCTCCGCCGGTCCGGGCCTCTTCTCCCCTTCCGGCGGTTCCTCGAGAGGGCTCTTCAGTGGAATCGGATCCCATGCCTTTAAGGTTCGAAGCAAGAAGGGTTTGGAGGGAGGAAGCTCCGATAGTTCCTCACTCCGCCCGCCTCGTAGAGTTCTGTCTTCTCCTTAGGAGGGACTAATGGCAGCCGAGGTTGAGGTTGCTGCTGCGATGGATGACAACGACTCTAGGCTTTTTCGTAAAGTTTATGGAGAGGAGCTCTATGTTCCCATGTCCTCGCCAACTAGGGAGGGCCCCAGGAAAGACGGAGGGATTGCTGGTCTGAGCTGCTTGTGTTCATGCGATAGAGCATGGGGCCGAAGGTGCCAAGAGGGTGGCGGTGGGACCTTTGGAGGTACCCATTATGTTTCTACCAAGCCAACTCTCGAGCGGCCTACCTTTTAATGACGCTAGAACACTCACGGCGATGCTCAAAACAGTGTGCTCCTGGAGTGTCAGGGAAAGGCTGCAAGCTACCAGCGGGAAGGAAGGCAGCTGCCAACCTTGCTCTCTAGCTATTTTTGTTAAGGGCTCCCCAGCTCTTATTTTCCTTATGGTTTGTTTGTTGATCCTCCATTGAGTAAGTGCTTTGGTATAGGCCACTTTTTGCGGGGTCCATGTTGCGAAGCTCCTTCATGCGAATGGGAAGACAATCCTCTTACTCTAGGAAATACAAGAACAAAATTGGGCGGAGATCGCTCGGCTTGAGGATAAAATCTCCATTATTGATTCGGAGGTTGGCCTCTGGGTGAAGGAGAGGGATGAGGTGCTCGCCGAGAACTCAAAAAAGATAGCCGAGCTGGAGGGGAAACTTACTAGCCTAGAGAACAACCAAAAAGAGCTTCGCGGCATGTTGACGCATAAGGGTCATCTGCTGACGGCCATGACCCTTCAGTTTAGCGATCTAAAGGTCAAGTTCGAAAAACTAGAAGAGATTGCCGAGGCTTTGAAGTTGGAGAATAGCCAACTCTCCGAGGGATTTGGATGATAGTAAAAGCCTTTTTACGGACGCCCAAGCAAAGTTAAGGAGATTATCGAGGGCGAAGGAAGAGGCCCAGCAGAAATTGATAGCCGTCCGAGAGACTTGATCAACGCTATGAGCAGATCGGGAACTTGCAAGAAGAGATCGAGAGGCTCGAGGGTGAAGAGGCAGACAGCCTGTTCAGGGAGGGGGTTATGGATGGGTTTGGCATGTTTTAAGAGCTCGCTGAAGCCCGACCAGACTTGGAAATCATACACATAGACTATGAGGAGGTTGTCCGCATCTATGTCCAACTTGGTGAGGCTCGAGGGGAGGCTAGGGCCTTATCCGAGGGTGAGGAGTCTCCTTCGTCCGTTCCTTGTATTTTTTGCATCTTCTAACCCCATACGATTGGTTTGATATCCGTAGGTACAGTGATCGATGCTGTCCCTCTAGCTATCGCTGAGCCTTATCCTACTGAGACAACTACGGAAAATGCCCGCGAGAACGCCACAGATGTGACATCTCACGCGAGTGCCACCGAAAGGGATGTCCTAGCCATGGTCGAAGTACTACATCATTGTCGGTAAAGAGGCTCTCGACATCGGTACCTGTGGATTGACTGCGGAAAAGATGCGGGTAGTATTCGATGAGGTTGCCGCGGAGGTCGTTGAGGCTGTGAATCGTAATATTCAAGAGGGTTTTCCTTGAGTCATTTTTATAACTTATATGCTTGTACTTTATAATCTGTTGATGCCAAAAACTGGTCTACGTCACGCTTTGGCCACTGTTGCCTCGTGATATGGCCTCAGCTCTCGGTTAAGGGTTAAAATTTATAGTTGGTGTGGACGCTTATTACCCATGAGCGAACCTGTAAAAAAGGAGAGGGTAGTGAGCGGAATTGGGCCTCTCTGCCCGGATTCAGCTCCGATGCTTAAGTCAGAAAACTTGAGTAAAGAGTCTTTAATTTAGGCAATTCTCTGTGTGATAAGCTTTTTTCGATCCCCCTTTTCTTCTATTGACGCTCTCCTTTTATAGCACCTTAGAGGCGGTTCAGGAAAGGCGGTGGAATGAGGCGGTGAGTTGAGGCGGTGAGTTAGGTAAATATCTCTTAAGGCGGTAGGAAAATATACGCACACCTAGTGCATAGATAACACGCAAGCAAAAGCAGGGGTAGATATCTCCTTGTAGCAAGTGGATAAGGCCTACTTCTTGTAGGCGTTATATATTTCTCTCTCTCTCTCTCTCTCTCTCTCTCTCTACCACAGTACTTACGAAGAGAACATTTATAATTCCGGACGGACTTGTTTGTGAAGAGAACATTACAATTCCGACGGACTTGTTCGCAGGATTGAATCCTCACGTTATTTGCCGAACGGAATTGAGTAAAGACCTTATTGCCATGTGGTCAAAGGAACAAGTGGTCCTTTAGGTTAATGACATCTGTCTTCACCAAATATATCCATAACACTAGTCCCCCCCAAAGTGTACTTGTTCGAAAAATCTGAGCGAGGGGTGAGCTAACCGCACGTTTCGCTTGGTTCGAGAACACGTATCGTTCTGAGTTGGCATGTGTATGTAGGTGCAGGCTTTGTGTACGGTTACCTATGTCTAAAGTGCATGTGTGTTTTAATAGGCGGCCAAGCGTTTCTTGTGTTATCCTTTCATTTGTTATCGAGGTAGATTTTTGCTCAGGAATTTTAGTCTACATAGTGTTGATAGGTTTTTCTATTTAAGGGCTTGCATGAATGGTGGTTTTAGGCAAAAATATTTTTATACTCTTGTATCCTTGTATCATGGCTCGGTAGCTTGTCTTTTTATAAGTTTTTACTTTTCTCGGTGTTCTCGACACTTCACAGATTCCTAGTTCCTTTTACGAGCATCTATCGGAATTAAGGACTGGAATAATCCACTTAGTAAAGTCCGAGCAACGGTGTGTATGGCGGCTATTACATTGTCGGCGGGAGGGTTGGTGAGATGAGTATTGGCCTGGGTGGGAAGCTTTCCATGTGGATCATGGCGTGGAAGCGGGGACCTCTTAATCTTTACCTATCTCACGAGAGTGCAGCGTTTGAAGTTGAGATGTTGGAGATGACTCTGCCGCGGGGAAGGTGGGCCCTCACCTTTGCCCCGTGCCGAACCCGGTTCCCCTAATGATAATGGGGACAGTGATGGTTGTGGAAGTCCGTGCGTCTCTTCTGAATCTTATCCAAGTGTGTCTTCGGACGGGTCTGCGGATATTTAACTTTAGTCCGTCGGACAACTTGCTTTTTGTTATTTTGCTTTGTTGGCGTTTCACTATGTAACCTGAATAAATGACGTTTGTCGTTTCGTTTCTAAATCCTTGGTATTTTTATGTGGCCTTTACTGGCAATCCTATGTTGGAGTGTGTGCTTTGTCTTATGCGGTACAGGCTCTACTTTCCACGTAACGCCCCTTGCGTCCTAAGATGACACGTGTCTCTTTTCTTTATTTTAGCATTAAAGGGGATAGTGGTGCGGCGTCTTGTGGCGTCTTGGCGTTTGTCCAGCGTTATGATGGGTGATGGCGTGGCTTCCCATGTGTGTCAGTCGGGCGTTTGGTATTCTTTGAAGTGGGGCGAGAATTTTTAAACCGTTTGAGGAAGTGTAATGATGGTTATTTTGAGCGGTTGGTTTGTGGACTCTTGGTTCGGCGGCTCGATCGGAATACCATCCTAAGATCTAACGCCCGAATTAGATTTGCCTTTGTATATAAGCGGAACCGTACAGGCAGCAAAAGGTTGTTTCGAAAATCGAGTCGCGTCTTCTTCTCCAGATTTCTTCTTCTCCGGCGAGCCTTGGTCCTGAGCTTTCTGCGTTTTTCTTATCCTTTTTTCTTTCCTAAGGTAATGGCTAGCGCTGCTTCTTCCTCTTCTAGTTCTTCTCATGAACCCTCGATTCCTTCTCCGTCCAACCCTACGGCTTCTGTTGCGATTTCGGGTGAACCTGGAGGCGTCCCAGTCCAGGGTTCGCGGGTTCACCCTGCCTCTAGGGCAATGGGTAGAGGGTCGGACACATTCATAAGCCTTCTAGGGCAAAAAGATGTAGATGACCTAGTAGAGAGATACAAGATTGACCTCTCTTTATTTGAGGTTAGGGTTCCTTGTTCGGGGGAGAGGCGGTGCCCTGAGGGAGGGAGATAGTACGTTTATCAAGGCAGCGTTGTTAGGCGGGCTTAGGCTTCCTTTCCACTGATTTTGCTAAGGCAATCCTAGAGGAATATCATTTGTGTCCCTCATGATTAACTCCGAACTCTTGGAGGCTTTCCGATGGATTTGTCATGGTTTTAAGAATTATGGGGTAAATCCGTCCGTCAGATTTGGTTCCTCTGTTGTTTAGCCTTTGCTTGGAATCTAATGCCGGTGGTATTATTTCTCGGCTCGCCACAGGAGAAAGTTTCTAGGGAAAGTTCCTTCTTCCATCAAGCGATGGAAAAGCAAGTTTTCTTTGTTAAATGTAAAGTCCGAGTGGGATATCCGAACAAGGTGGGGAGGTGCCCGTCGCGGACATTACTTGTGAGGAGATGTTCAAGAAGAGGGAATTCTTCTTAAGTCAATGACGGGCTATCCAAAGTCTATATGGATAGGTTTTGACCGAGGAAAACCTCATTAAGTGTCGATTTAATAGTGTCTAATGGTAGGATTAAACTTGCGTGCTCAATTTAGTTTGGTTTTGGTTTGTGATGTCTAACCTTATTCGGAATTTGTTTTGCAGAAAATCCGATGGAAGACGAAGACTTGAGTTATGTTAAGGGTCTTCTGGCTTCTTTCAAAGGCGAAGTTCATCCGCCCTTGGCTCGCGGGCGGAAAAAGAAGGAAGTGGTAGCTAGCCAAGGTGCCGATACCTCCAAAGAGGAGAGGAAGAAGAGGAAGAGAAAAGAGACTGACTCTTCCAAAAAAGGGGCTAAAAGTGACCCGGTCACGGGGTCCCTCACGGGAGAGGAGGACCAAGAGAAAGAATTCTGATGACGTATCGGGTCCCGGAATTGTAAGAGAACAGGTGGAGGCGCCTCGGGAAGAGGTTCGTGCGGAAGAAATCCGCCCGGCTTTATCCCCAATTTCTGAAGGTCCTTCTTCCAGTCGGCCTGAGGATGTCCTTCTTATAGAGGTGAGGATTTCTACACACACATTTTCCTATGGGTGTTTCATGCTTCGTTCAGAACCTTTAACTCTCTTTCCTTTTCTCTTTTTTTTTTTTTTATATAGGCGGAGGCAGGAGAAGCGGCTCTCCTGGATAAATTGAGGGTGGCGGACTCGGTTCTAAGGGGATCGTCATCTCAAGGCAAGGGGGTGTCCTCCGAAGACATTCCTTTTCGGGATGCCGCTTCGGTAAAGATTGTTCTGATGGCCATGACACCCAAACAGCTCTCCTCCAAACTTCATAGAGCTGGGAGGGAAGAGGCTATTTCTCAGTTATTCCGCTCGGTTATGCTGGTAAGGATTATCCTCGTGTTAGTTTTACTTTTTAGCTCGGTATTAATGCCACTAACTTATTTGTTTGCTATTTAAGTAGGCTACTTGCCTTTGGCGGACCTAGTCGATAATCTTTGCCAAGATGATTGGCAAAGATGGAGCGTTAGGCGGAAATCGCCCAATTGACTTCTAGGGGTGGTGGCCTTGGAAGGGAAAAATAAAGAAGCGCTCGCCATTATCCATGCTCTTGAGATGGATAAGGTCGGCGGCTCCAACAATATGGCTGTCAGCGGGGAAAGGAGAAGGATGATTTTGCGGCCCGGGTTGTGCATTTTACGAGGTGCCCTCCCTTCTGCTGAGAGGAGAATGCTAAAAGTTGCGAGGAGAACTCTAGCGGTTTGGAAAAGGAACTTCAATCTACCAGGAGAGGTTTGAAGCCGATGGGAGGCTGAAGGTTTAAAAGCCGAACTTCACGCCTGCCCGGGAATTGGAGTAGCTAAAGGGGGAGGTGACGTACTTAAAGAGGACTTAGCTTCCCGATTGACAACTTCTAAACCTGACTCGCAAGAAATCAAGGATTTAATAGAGCTGGCGGATAAATCGAGAAAGGAGGTCGCCGGCTTAGAGGCGAAAAGCTAAGGAAGGGGACCTGCGTATTTATTGATTAATGTACGGCCGGGTGGGCCGCCATATCCCTCCTAGCGAGGAAGTTTTGTCTATATGTGGCCGGGTTTTGAAGAAGTTCACTGAGCTCAAAGAGCAACACGTTACCAAGACCCCGGAGGCTTCTGTCCCCTCCCCTTTGGAGCCTTCTACTCAAGTTCCCTCAAAAGCAGGTGGCTGCCCTGAGGGTCCTAGTTCTTAGAATGTTTTCTTTTGTGAATGTTCTTGAGAATTCTCAATTACTTGGAATGTAACTTCTATTTATATGAATGAAACGCAAACCTTATTTTGGTGAAGGTTTATTTCCGAGCGATGGCTATTTCTAACCATGTAAGAAATTTGTTTGAGAAACATTTTTGAAGTCTTTTGCGAATTTCTTCCTTCTTCATCTGGCTTGTATGATGAGCTTTTTAACGAGTCTTCAGTCCAATCATGGGCCTTTGAGTGAAGTATTCGCCTTCATGAATGAGATTGTTGCCTCATATTTCGATCGGGATTTTTGCCCCTTTTTTTTTTATAAGAGTTGTCGTCCATCCTTATAGGATAATTCCGACTCATCTCCTAAGGATGGGAATTTCACCGCATCTTTGTAGGATGGGAATTTCACCGCATCTTTGTAGGATAAGAAAGACTTGAGCTTTATTTTATGAATTTTAAGAGAGCTACTGATAGTAACGTCGTAAATGTTCAGCATGGAACGGGCGCTTGAGCGCTTTTCCGTCCATATTTACTAGATAATAGGTGCTGGTTTGGACGATTCTTTCGGCTTTTATTTCCCTGAAATTCATTTTCCCGCAGGACTAGATCGCCGATTTGGAAGAAGACTCTTTTCACCCTTGTGTCATAAAACATTTTCACTCTCTGACGATAGATGGCTGCCCTTGTCTCCACCGTTTCTCTCCGTTCTTCGAGCAGATCAAGTTCTGTTGGAGTTTTTCCTCATTCTCTTCTGGCGAGAAGGTTTGCTGTGTCCGTAAGGTAGGCATTCCTATTTCTGCAGGGATGACAACCTCCGCCCCATAAGTGAGAGAGAATGAGGTTTCTCCTGTAGGAGTTCTTGTGGTTGTCCTGTAGGCCCAAAGGGCGCTCAGGATTTCTTCCACCCAGTTAGTTCCATTCCTGAACACCCGCGTTTTTAGTGTTTGAAGCAGGGTGCGGTTCGTCACTTCTACTTGGTCGTTGGCTTGGGGATGTGTCACAGAAGTTAATCTGGATTCAATTAGAGCCACACGAACAAAAGCTTTTGAAAGCTTTGTTATCAAATTGTCGCCCATTATCGAGGAAATGAAGGCGTCGAGAATTCGAATCGACAGGATGATTGCTCGCCACAAGAATCCCACGACAAGCCTTCTCCGTGATCTTGGCCAAGGGGTTCAACTTCTACCCATTTGGTGAAGTAGTCAATAGCCACTATTAGGAAACTTCATTTTGCGAGCGGAGTGGGGAACGCCCTAGAAGATCGACTCCCCGGATGGCAGGAAATGGTCGAGGGGCTAATAATTGGCGTAAGCCGCCGGCGTGTCGCCTTTGAATCTTGGAATGTGGCCGGTAGGCATCACATTTCAGAGCGAACGCTATTGCGTCTTGAGTTAGTGTTGGCCAGTAATAACCTTGTCGTAGGACTTTGTAACTCAAGGCTTTGCCCCCTATGTGACCTCCTCCGATGCCCTCGTGAATTTCCTGAAGGATATAGCTAGCTTCTGTTGGACGCAAGCATCGCAAGAAAGGTTGTGTATAGGATCTTCTATATAGGCTCTCATTGATGACGGTGTATTGAGCGGATTTGTAGGAAATTCGTCTGGCCTCTGCTTTGTCGGGTGGTGCGGGTCCACCTTGTAGATAATTTCTGATGGGGTCCATCCAACTTGGTTCTTCGGTTGCACTTTGTACCTCTTCTTCCAATCCGTCGATGGTTTTTGCGGGAAGATACTGTAGGTTAAAGGAAGACTCTGTGCCTCCGTTCGGGGCTGTGGCCTTATTAGATAGAGCGTCCGCCTCTTCATTTTTTCGGCATTTTTTCAATTCGGAAGTAAGCGAAGGATGGAACTATTTCCTTCACTACTGCTTGGTATCTGATCATGTTCTCTTCCTTTGCTTCAAAGCTGCCCAAGGTGTGGCTCACAACTAACTGCGAGTCAGAATATACGTGCAGATGTTGAATTCTGAGCCCCCGGGCCAGATGCAATCCTGCGATGAGGGCTTGGTATTCGGCCTCATTGTTGGTTGCTCAGAATTGGAACTTCAGTACTATCGCAATTTTCCATTTGGAAGGAGAATAAAGGACGAATCCACGCCGACTTTTTCTTCATTCTTGATCCGTCACATATAAGGACCATGGAATCTTTGGGACTTCCTTAAGCTCTGTGGCGGGGTTCGTCCCTAGTTGCGGGAAAAGTTAATTCCGCCACGAAATCTACCGATGCCTTGAGCCTTGATTGCCGTTCGGCTTATAGGTGAGATCGAATTAGCCTAAGTCTATCACCCACTTGGTACGTCGTCCGTAGTTTTCGTGTTTATGAAGAATTTGCTTTAACTTGGTGATCGGTCCAATACCGTGATCTTGTGGGCTTGAAAATACGGCCTTAATCTCCGTGCGGATGTGACAAGAGCAAAGGCCAACTTTTCGAAGCGGTAGATATCTTGACTCCGCGCATCATTAAGGATTTTGCTTTGCAAAGTAGTAGACCTGGTTTTTGAACTCCGTTCTTCTTCTTTCAAAGGACCATACTGACCGCATGCGGCGACCACCAAATAGATATAGAGTTCCTCTCCCACTTGCGGCTTAGCTAATAGTCGAGGCGATCGGAGATAATTTTAAGCCCACTGAAGGCTTTTTCACATTCTTCTTCCTCGCCCACCATTTTTGGTGCTTTTCGCGAGCTTGGAAGAGTGGGAGATTTTCTCTCTCCGGCTTTGGAGATAAATCACGCTGGCCAGCGCTGAGCGTCCGTTAAGCCTCTGAATTTCTTGAAGACTTTTTGGCGACCCCATGTCAAGAATAGCTCTGATTTTTTCTGGGTTTGCTTCTATTCCTCTTTGTGTCCAGATAAACCCCAGGAATTTTCCCGATCGAACGCCAAAAGAACATTTATTCGGGTTTAACCGCATAGTATAAATTCAAGGTAGAAAAGCTTCTTGTAAGTCTGATAGGTGTTCATTGGCTTTTCGGCTTTTCACCAAGATATCATCCATATAGGGTTCAACATTTCTACCAATTTGCTCTCTGAAGACTGTATTTATGAGCCTCTGGAAGGTGGCTCCGGCATTCTTTAGGCCGAACAACATCACCTTATAGCAGTAAGTTCCCGTGCTCATAATGAAGGACGTTTTTTCTTCGTCGCCTTTGGCCATTCGGATTTGGTTGTAGCCTGAGAAGGCATCTAAGAAACTTAGCATCTCATGCCCCATTGTGGAGTCAACCAAGCTATCGATTGATGGTAAAGGGAAAGAATCTTTTGGACAAGCTTTGTTTAGGTCCGTGAAATCAACGCACATTCTCCACTTTCCGGACGGCTTTTTTACTAGAACCACATTAGCCAACCAATCTGGGTAATGCACCTCTCGGATAAACTTAGCTTTTAGGAGGTTTGATACTTCTTCCTCTGCGGCCTTCTGCCTTTCTAGCGCTGAATTTCTCCTTTTCTGTTTCGTAGACTTAAACGATTGATCGATATTGAGACGGTGTTCGATGATATCGCATTTTACGCTTCAAAGATATCTTAGGACCAAGCGAAGAGGTCGGAATTTGCTTTTAGTACTCTCATGAGATCTTCTCGTTGCTCGATTGTCAAATCTGCCCCAATTCGCACCGTGCGGCCTGCTCTGGTGTCTAGGGGGACTGTTAGCAATTCTTCAACAGGTGTAGGTCGAAGCTCTTCGCTTTCCCGTTCGGCCATCCTGCTGACTAACATGGCTTCCGAAACCTTTGTCTTGCTGCTGTTGAGGGTTTTTCCTTTGAGGGTTGAGACATAACATTGCCGTGCCAGAGGGTGATCTCCTCTCACTTCTTCACTACCACTTTCAGTTGGGAATTTGAGAAGAAGGTGGTAGGTAGAGATTACGGCTTTCAGGGCGTTGAGAGTTGGCCTGCCAAGGATCACGTTGTAACTTGAAGCACAACGCACAACCAAGAAATTTGTTGTTACGGTTGATGATCTTGGCGGATTCCCTACTGTGATTGGTAAGGAGATCATTCCTTCCGTCAGTACTCACCCCTCAGGAGAATCCTATTAGGGATGATTTTACCGTAAGCAAGTCATCCAAGCGTCATATCTCATTCTTTCGAAAGCACTCCAAAAGAGGATATCAACCTAACTCCCAGCTATCTATCGAACTCTTTTCATCCGAGGCTGGAAACTTTGATAGCTACAACCAACGCGTCATCATGAGGGTGGCGAACTCCGCTGACGTCATTGTCATAAAATATGATTGGAGCCATAGGTCGAGACCGTCTTCGTGGCGTTTCCATTTCCTGTGTGGTTCCTACCATTCTGGCGTAACTTTTCCGAGAGGCGGAACTTTCACCACCGCAGCCAGGACCACCACTAATAAATCCTACCATTTCCCCCTTTTCTTCTTCAGGTTGTGAAACTTCAGGTTCCCCTTGAATTTCAAGGTTGATGTACTGCTCCAATTGTCCTTTCCGAACGACATCTTCTATTGCGTTCATCAAGTGGGTACACTTTTCCGTATCATGTCCTTTGGATTGATGAAACTGGCAATATTTCTTACTATTCTTTTGCCTTTTGGCATTTCTTGTGGGTCCCGGCCATGTCAGAAGCTTTTGTTCTTTGATTTGCATAAGGATGTGGCTTCTGGTTTGATTCAGCGGGGTATGGTGATCATATTTGACAATTTTTCCTTCCTTTGAAGGTGCTCTGGGTTGCAGCATATGTCGTTGGGGTTGTGTTGAGGTTTCTAGACCTCTGTTCGCACCTTTGTTATCCCTGTGCGATCCTTTTTCCTTTCGTACATCCAGGGGCCTTCTGTTGACGCTGTGGTTTGTTTTTCCCTTCTGGGCGTCCATAGGTCCATGCCTAGCCTCCTCTTCCCAACCCATATAAATTTCCTCGGAATTGATATATTTTTGGGCGTGGATCATAAGGGCGGGAATGGTTTTTGGTGGATCCAGTATGAGGGAAAAACGAAAGGGGGATTCTAATAGTCCTTCCATCAGAAAAGTCACGGCCATCCGCGGAGGGAGGTCCGCAACATTAGCTGTCTCGTCTATATAACGGCTTAAATAGGCCTGGAGCGTTTCTCCTCCTTGCTGTTTAATGCGCATGAGGGTAGACGGGGTTTTCTTTTGCTTTGAGTAATTGGCAAAGTAGGCCAGAAAGCGATCTGCTAAAATCTGAAAAGAAGTAATTGTACTAGATGGGAGATCGACAAACCAGTCTTGCGCTTTTCCCTCTAAGGTGGAGGGAAAAGCTTCGGCATCTTGGCGTCTGTGATTCCGGTGAGGAGCATCTTCACCGAAAAGACTTGGTGTCGGGGACGGATCGGTTTTGCCTTTATATGCGGTCATAACCGGGCGTGATGCAAGCTATCAGGAACTTGTTCTCCCAATATTTCTTTGACAAAAGGCGAACACATATTGAGAATATGCCGTTCGGATTTTCCGTTTTCTTGGGAGAGGTCCTGTCGTCGAGTCCTTCTATCAACTGTTTGAACAGGTGGACTATTCCGTTCCGTTCTTGTAGTGGCTGCTTTATGCTGCGTCGAGCAGAGGGTTACGAACTAGCGGAAAAGGCGGTTCTTTCTTTCCTTTCTTTATGGAGTGCGAGTTCTCGTCCTTCCTCACGCTTTTCGGAATTATCCGATTAGAACATTGGTATGTTTGGTGCTTTGGAACTTGTGTAGGAGGAGGAGGCGGAGGATGGGTCAAAGTATGAATGTACACGGGTCAACCGTTCCAATTGTTCTTTGTATGTTAAGGTAAAACTTCTGGAGCATTCTTGGGGTTGGGCCGGAAGGAATTTACGGTAGGGGTAAGATGGGCGTATTATCTACCGGATTTCTTCATGCCTTGGACTTCACCAGTCCTTGGGATTACTTGGGGCTCCCTGTTCTTGGATTCGTTTTGATCTTACGGTAGTGGTCATTTGGCTTTTCGTAAGGGTCCCCACCCGGACGGCCAAACCGCTGATGCCAAAAAACGGTCTACGTCACGCTTTGGCCACTGTTGCATCGTGATATGGCCTCAGCTCTCGGTCAACGGTTAAAATTTATAGTTGGTATGGACGCTTATTTACGCTTCTACGAGCGAGAAGCGGAGAACATTATGAAAACTCGGTCGGAATTACCCATGGCGAACACAGAAAAAGGAGAGGGTAGTGGCGGAATTGGGCCTCTGCGGATTGACTCCGATGCTTAAGTCGAGGAAAACTTGAGTAAAGAGTCTTTAATTTAGGCAATTCTACGTGTGATAAGCTTTTTCGATCCCCTTTTCTTCTATTGACTCTCTCCTTTTATAGCACCTTAGAGGCGGTTCGGGAAAGATGGTGGAATGAGGCGGTGAGTTGAGTGATGCGTTAGGTAAATATCTCTTAAAGGCGGTAGGAAAATATTCGCCACCTAGTGCGTAGATAACACGCTTGAGCAAAGCGGGTAGATATCTGTCCACTGTAGCAAGTGGATAAGGCCTACTTACTGTAGGGGCGTTAGATATTTCTCTCTCTCTCTCTCTCTCTACCCTGTGCCCTGAAGAGGGCTGTTATAATTCCGACGGACTTGTTTGTGAAGAGGGCTGTTACAATTCCGACGGACTTGTTCGCAGGATTGAATCCTCACGTTATTTGCCGAACGGAATTGAGTAAAGACCTTATTGCCATGTGGTCAAAGGAACAAGTGGTCCTTTAGGTTAATGACATCAGTCTTGACCAAATATATCCGTAACATAATCTCCTTGTTTGTCGCATGAACTTTATAACGCTGTGGTGCTCTTTTGTTTTGCTTTCACTTTTTGGTTCTAGTCTTCTTCTTGCTTTTTCAATTTGTTAGCAGCGACAAGCTCTTTTAACTGACCAGGATAACACCCGGCTGGGTTCTCCGCGTGGAGTTTTACATATCTACTGATAAAGTGCGAACCACTGCGTTGGACTTGCGATACTATGCTTTTCTTGAGAATATGGCGTAACAATAGGGCCACAGTATTGGCTACCCAATGCTTGGCCTTGGGAGAATCTTAAGGTAACAAAGGTCATTCGATCTTGCTCGCAGTACGGGGCTTCCGACTGTAGTATTGATCATTGTTGAGTGAGATTGGGGCTACTGTATAGGCTTCCCGAAACTCCACTCCTGAGAGGGACTCAGTTTTTCGAGAGTCTCTTGGTCGTGCCCGCTGTACGAGGCTTCCAGCCATGGGAATTTTCGTGCGAGGTTGGGGCCACAGTACGGGCTTCTCAACGCCCAACCTCCAAGAAGGACCTGATCTTTCGTGAGTCTTTTGGTCATGCTCGCTGTACGGGGCTTCCGATCGTGTGAATTTTTCATGCAACGTTGGGGTCACAGTATGGGCTTCCCAACGCTCTGCCCTAAGATGGTCTTTGTCTTTCGAATGTTACTTGGTCGTGCCCTCTAAACGGGGCTTCCAACCATGGTTCCAAGGATTCTGGTGCGAGATTGGGGCCATAGTACGGGCTTCCCAACACTCAATCCCCAGAGGACCTTTTGTACTAGAGCATAAAGAATCAGTATAAAAGAAAATGAAGAATTTAATTTTATTGAAAATGCCAGCATAAAGGCTCGGCTTGATATGGGTACTTCAGATTTCATTGATAATACCAACGCAAATGCTCGGTATGGTATGGGCCCACCCATGTCCTTAAATAATTATGTGCCAGCTCTCACAATTTTGGTTACTACATACAGCCCCTCCCAGTTGGAGTTGAGCTTTCTTATTCGGCTTTTGTTACCTTGGAACCTATTTTCTCAGAGGATCAAGTTGCCAAGTTGGAACCTGACCTCTCTTACCTTCTTGTTGTAGAAGCGTCTTACCCTCCCCCCCCAACCCACCCATCGATATACTTCGCCTTTGATCATGGCGCGGTCCCTCATCTCCTACAAGAGGTTGAGTTCGGCTCGCGGTCGTTCCTCATTGGCCGCTGGGTCAAATTCCTGTGTTCGTAGCGTCGGCATCCTGATTTCTACTGGGATCACTGCTTCCATGCCAAACGCGAGAGCGAACGACGTCTCTCCTGTCGGGGTCAGGCTCGTTGTGCGATACGCCCATAATACTCCAGGGATTTCTTCTAGCCTGTTTGTCTTGTTCTGCTCGACTTGGGTTTTCAAGCTGTGGAGTAGGGTTCGGTTCGTTACCTCAACTTGGCCATTTGCCTGAGGATGTGTAACCAATGTCAGTCTCGCTTCTATCCCGAATTCTGCACAGAAGCTTCTGAATGCCGGGTTGTCAAATTGCCTCCTGTTAGAGGTGGGCACGGGCCGGTTAACCGGGCCCGACGGGCCCAACCCGCCGGTTCCGGGCTGGCCAAACACTGAACCGGAACCGGCCAGGGCCACAGGTTGAACCGCCGGGTCGGGTTGACCCGCCGGGACCAGTAGGTCTCGGGTTATCTTCGGGTGACCCGTAACCGGCCTGGGCCACCCTATAGAACCGGCGGGCCGGGCCCAACCCGCCGTTTTTTTTTAATTTTTTAATTTTTTTTAAAAATATATAAATGTATATTAAAAAATAGTAAAAAATGTAAAAAAAATGTAAAAAAAACTATGATATTTTCATATAATAATAGAATGAGAAAAATTTTAAAAATTGAAAACTATAAAATTCATTATCCTACACTCATTATTTAAATATCAAGACAACCAAAAAAAAATTATAAAAAAAAGCGCATAAATGGTAAGCTACTTAAAAAAAGAAAGAAAATAACCATAAAAACCTTCATTATTGACCAGTAGAGAATGCAAAAATCTCTCTTGAAGGAAAGAAATCCAATCTATAAAATTTATTATCCTCCTACACTAATTATTCAAACATTAAGAAAATAAAAAAAAAACATAAAATTACAAAAGGAGCATATAAATGGCAAGCTACTTAAAATTGAGGAAATAACCATAAAAAACCTTCATTAATTGACAATCAAAGAATGCAAAAATCTCTGATGAAAGAAAAAAAAAATCAATCTATAAAATTCACTATCCTACATTAATTATTTAAACATTAAGAAAACCAAAAAATTTATAAAATCACAAAAGAATATATAATTGGCAAGCTATTTAAAAATAAGGAAATAAGTCAATAACCATAAAAAGTCATCATTATTGACAATCAAGGAATGCAAAAATCTCTCTTAAAGGAAAAAAAACTCAATATATAAAATTCATTATCCTACACTAATTATTCAAACATTATAAAAACTAAAAAAATTATAAAGTCATAAAATATATAAATAACAAGCTATTTAAAATAAAAAAATAATAAAAAAAACATTAATTATTGGTAATTAGAGAATGCAAAAATCTCTATTCAAGGAAAAAAACTCAAATATATAAAATTTATTATCCTTCTTAATTATTCAAACATTAAAAAAAATCAATAAATATTTACATGAGTTTAAAAACTTGAAAAAAATTTAAAAAAATTGAAAAAAAAAATAAAAAAACCCAACCTTATGGGTTGACCCGGGTCAACCCGGCTCGGCCCGGCTGGTAAACTCGTCGGGTCACGGGTTGGGTTTTACCGGCACTGTGAATCGGTCCCATCATCAGAAGCGATGCCTACGGTTTTGACTGACCGTCGGGTCAACTGACCCGGCGGTTTTTGTCGGGCCTGGCCGAGTTAAAACCAGGCCCGTGCCCCCCTCTACCTCCTATTATATGTAATAAATGCCACCATGATTCCGAAGCAGCGGACGACAGATCTCTATAGGAATTTTCGGCAGACCTTCTCTATGATGGATGCAAAAGGCTCGGCTTTCACCCACTTGGTGAAGTAGTCAATTGCCACAATCAGGAACTTCATCTGTCGGGCAGTGATGTGATGCAACCGCAAGTGTACGGGTCGTCACAAGTGATAAAGTGGACGTGAAAGTCGGGTTGTCGATCCGCAGGGAGATGGAAGTACTAGTATCCACTATTCGTCTACTAATTAGTCGATCTAGGGTGGTTGATTATACTAATTCTAAATTAATCAAATTGAAATCATGAACAAAGGGATCGGGTTACTCTTAAGGTCAAACAATCATAAGACGGGGATGCTCGGACAATTGAATCCCCCTTGGACTTCTAAAGGATGAATGCTATTCTCTATCTCGACACTTGGTTAATTCTTGGCCAAGGGTTCCTATCGTGCTTTCACTCCCTCCTTTAAAGGTGAGTTACTAATCCTAGTGCCCTTACCGATTATGTTCTTGAACCTATTTCTTGGAAGGATTATGAGAATAATTCATCTAAAGGACTCGCTCTCCTTAGTACTCGAGTTCACGGTATACTCACAATCCTCTCCATTGGAGATGGTCTACACATGGGAGGCGTTCGCTTCTTCCCCCATATGGACTACTAGAATCTCTCCTGGCTCTCACAACGTAGAGGGATTCATTCACATTAAAACATCCAATAGACTCAATGAATATAACCAAGTATTCAAGAATAGAGAACAAACATTGATTAAATCATGTCCAAGGGTTTATCAATCATCCAAACATCTACAAAATTAGCCCTCCATGGTAGGAAGGCAACAATCCAAAACAAAGATGAAAGAAATCAAAGAAGACATGGTATGTAAATCCAATGAAATCACCGTTGATGGCTTCTTGATCTTCTTCCAAAGGTTTCCCCTCCTCTTGCTCTAATGGCCTCTAGGTGAAGACCTCAAAGCTTTCCCCCCCCAAGATTTCTTATGTCTCCCCAAGCTGCCCTCTAAAACCATCCTTTCGTTCTCTTTTATACCCCTAGGGTTTTAAGGGTGAGATTTACCTGTTTGCTCGCTTCAAAATCTGCAGATTCGCCCAAATTGATGATGTACGGGCCCGTATACGGGCGTATATCAGCCCATATACAGGCCAACCACCTTCATACGGGCCCGTATACGGGCCATATATCGGCTCATATACGGGCCAATCATTACACCAGCTATCATACGGGTCATATACTGGCCCGTATTCCCTTCAAGGGCCAGTATATGGCCGCATGTCAGCCCGTATGCTTGCCCGTATGGGTCCTTCTGGGTGCTCTGGGATCCCGATTTCTCTTGAAATGCTTTATTGCCTCCGGGGTCCTTATATCATGCCCTGTTGATGAAAATAAATACATTTTAAGTATCGGTGGGCAAAAAGTCTTCACAATTACATGCCAAGCATATAGGAATATAGTATAAAATTATGCTCAAATGAACACTTATCAAATATCTCCACACTTAAAGGTTTGCTTATCCCCAAGCAAAGAAAATCAATCAACAAAAGAAAATATAAGTGTTCATCCTCTTGGCCATGAAATGTATGGCTCAACTCTTTTCATGTTCACCACCCATGTGCTCTGCTCTCCCATTTCCATGCCAAGGCTTAAATAGATCTCAGGCAAGACGTCATTATAGTTCTAGACAAAGCTTATTCACTCCATATGCCATGTTCTCAAGTCTTAGCAAGATAAGCATGCTCTAAATGGACTCTAGAAAGTCCTTGAGGCCCTAAGAACAAAAAGAATTACCCCCTATTAGAAGAATGGTGGACAAGTTCGAAGGAAACACCCTTTTTTTTCGGGTAGGACATCTACATTAGATCCGACTTTCCCGTTCTGAAGATCAAGGTATCGTGTAGTACCTCCTTTTTGCAAGGTGCTCATGCTTATCAGGCACCAGGGTACTTAGCTACTAAGGTGGTTACAACTCTACCTAAGCGTGTTTATACTAAGTAATGACTTTTTGAATTGAAGAACACTCCGATTAGGAGCCGAAACCCCAAACTACTTTGTCACCACAAGCAGCGGAACACCGTCTTTATTGATTAACAACTACTATATGTACAACTATTTGCTTCTCCTCTTACTTGTCCACTTGGTAACATTATGAGGGGTTAATAAGTTTGAACTACTGTTACGAAGTTTCTTGGAGCCATTGAAAGTAATGCTTAGATATGAAAGTCAAAAGAACATGGCAATAGGTTATCTATTGTCTTTAAAGATCATAAGTGTCACAGAGATGTTCTTTATATGCCCATGGCGTTTCATAGGAGAGTTTACCAAAATTATGTGCCAAGATGGTGCCCTAGAAATAGAGTGTGCCAACATGTTTCCTTAGGGCCTTTGTTGAGGCATGCTAGTCATGAATAACAAAATTTTGGTTTGCAATGAATTTTATTAATAACTACCTATCTCCACACTTAAAGCTTTGCTATGAATGTACAAATATAAAAGATAGGTAGCTACCCATCTCCACACTTAAAATTGTACATTGTCCTCAATGTACGTAATAAGTCACAAATGAAACATGCATGGAGAAAGGTGAAATAAAACTTCCCCGGTTATGTTGGTGTGCCAATTGATTTCCATGAAGTTGGTGCTAAGCTAATACCGGGGGCGTTGATTTAATTTCCACTTCTGCAAAGTAAGGGAAAATCATTATAGCTCCACAAAAGATAAGAGGAAAGCAAGAGAGTCTATAAAAGATAAATGAGAGGATGAGTGTAGCAGGGTGATGGCCTTGCTAGCCATACAAGATGTGCAAAATAAGCAAGAAGTCCATCAAAGCACGCAAATAAAAAGTGCACAATAAAATAAGTCTCATCAACATAAGAAGAAAGAGATGTGTCCAAGTCCTCAGAGTGCGGGGTCATCTGCCGGTGGTGCTTGTGCTGGAGGAGGTGCAAACGCTGGGTGCCCATAGATAAAGATAGACAGCTCTGCGAACTGGTCTCCCAAGCGGCGCTGCTCCGTGAGAATCGTATCCTAAGTAGCACGAATGTCTACGATCTGCTCCTCCAGGCGCTCGAATCGGCTCCGGCTCGCTGAAGATGGAAGCTCGTCCGCGGGAAGTGGGCTGTCGGAGTCCTCAGAGTCTAACTCCTCATCATCATCAGAACTGTCGGCGCTCTGGCCAACCAATATGTAGCGGCCTCCCGCTTGCTTGACAAGCCCCATCTGGCATAGTATGCTCATCCCCACGGCAACCATAAGCTGAAGCCGCTCCATGTCCTCCGTCTTCTCCTCGAGGCCCATGTCGATGATGAGGCGGGTAATGTAGGGCCCCACAGTGATAGTCCTCAACCGGGTGTCCCCTGGTGCACCAAGTAATCGACGAGTACATATCCTAGATGGATAGGTACCCCCTCGAAAATTCTGTAAAGGATAAAAAGATCTGTGACCGTGACCTTCCTGGTACTGTCATCTCGCCCCGCGATGGAGCGACTGACGAGTACATGGATGAAGCGGTGGACCGGATCAGATATGAGGGTTGCCTTATTGCTCCCATGGCGCCCCCCAAGCTGAATCCAATAGCGCGCGACTGTAATGATGTGGTCGGGGAAGGAGGTAATCCTCCCAAGTGTGGAGGGCCTCCATGTCGTAGAAGCCTATGAGCAGGGAGAATCGGGTGTAGCTCATGGTCCTCTTCTCCCGGAAGAGCTGGAATGAAACTCCGATCGGCCTCGAACATGCTGAGGACCTCCAAAGTCGCCTCCCGGAATGCTCTGTACCTGGTCCGTGATCCCCAACTAGGTGACTACGCCCCAATCGATGTATCACGTTCGCCCAAAGGGCTTGGCGGCCAGCCTCTGGTAGCAGTGGAAGAAGCGATCCTCCTCAAAATGAGGTGTGGTAGAGGATCCTTTGCCGGTTCGCCTTTTCTTGGATGCCACAACTTTCCTCGGCATATCTACAAAATAATCGAAAAGGATGTTAGTGCGTATAAGAATTTACAAAAATTTAATAGAATGTTGCGCACTACGACCTTTAATGGGCCCTATATGGGTTTCCATACGGGCTGTATACCAGCTTGTATAGGGGTACCTGGGGCCCATACGGGGCGTGGCAGCGCCGACCCTCATGATTTACAACCCTTCCTTTATACTATTCGTCACATCCTAATCTCTTTCTAAACATCTAGACATGCCATAGATCAACACATTTAAGCAAAAAATTCGAAAGAAAAAGCACAAATCCATTCAAAATGCATCCATTTAATCCCTAGGTTTCTAAAATGGTGAAGATGAACAATGTTGACAAAACAACACATTAGAATGCATACCTAAAGGAGAATGAAGCCCAAAGTCGAAGAAGGAGGTCGCCTTGGCGAGGAGAGGTCTCGGATTTCTGTGGAGAAGGAGTGGGGCGGCTAGGTTTTGAAAAAAATAAATAAATGGAAGAGTTGCCCTTTAAAACACCCCAAACCTGGCTGTATACGGGCCCATATACGGGCTATTATACAGCCCGTATATGGCATTGGGTGTGTTATACGGCCATGTATACGGGCCGTATGACAGCCCGTATACCTCACTGGAGGCTTCATACGGCTGTATGAAAGGCCGTATAGTACCCCGTATGGGCCTGGGTTTGGCTTATGTAGCCAATCCAGGACACCATTCAAGTCCTCCTTGCGCTCCCTAATGACAATCACGTATTCTAGGGCTATGAATAGATTGACAACCAACATGATGATGCAAGATATCATAGAAATGGACATGATACATCTCAATCATTTATTTCAAACAAACAATCTAACTAAAGGAGCTTGCAACTAAAAAGAAAGAAAAAGCTTTTCAAGAGCTTGGGCTGCCTTCCAAGAAGCGCTTGTTTAACGTCACTAGCTTGACGTACCTTTACCTTACCTCATGGGGGTTCAAATGCCTTAAAGCTTTCATTGGCTCCTTCCTTAAAGCCTTGTCCGAATAAAAACCTCCCCAAGTTGGCATAGATTGATCTATTGTTATTCTCCATACCTGGGCTTCCCTTGGTAGTGTTCGGAGCCGATGGTTTGGTGCCTACCCCCTTCACTTGTATCTTTCTCTAGCATATTGGAGGTGGAAAAGATTTTTGCTTCTTTCTCTTGATCATCACTGTCTCGAGCCTTGATGGAATGGAACCCCCATTCATTTCCTCCGAGTGTCCCTCTTGTTTCCCCAAGTAAGGGTATAGTGGATCCACCATTAATAGGTCTTCTATACACTCAGAAGTGATTTCGTCTACCTTGTCGGTGCAATATGAGGTGCCATCTTGGGCCATCGAGTGCCGCATCGCATCGGGCAATTGGAACACGACCTCTTGATCTCCCACCCTCAAGGCAAGCTTACCTTGTGCATGATCTTCAAGGGCCTGAGCGTTGGCGAGGAAAGGTCGCCCAAGAATGATGGGCACGTCGACTTCATCATCAACATCTAACAACACAAAATTTGACGGGAAAACAAATTGTTAATCTGAACAAGCATATCTTCAGCTATCCCTTTTGGTCTTCTCATAGATCGGTCGGCCAACTATAGTGTCATCCCCGTGGGCTTAGGGTCTTCGAGGCCGAGCTTCATGTACAATTTGTAGGGCATTACATTGATACTTGCCCCAGAATCCGCCAATGCCTTCTTCGTGACCCCTTCCCCAAGGATGCATGGGACCACAAAACTACCCGGATCTTTCAGCTTTTTCCGCATGGCTTGTTGGATAACGGCTAAGCATTGGGCATTGAGCGTCACCACACCCACATCTCCAATTTCTTCTTGTTGGAGAGGAGATCCTTCATGAATTTTGCATATTTAGGCATTTGGGCCAGAACCTCCACCAACGGCATATTGATGGGTAGTTGCTTCAACATACCCTTGAATTTCATCAATTGGGCCTCCTTCTTGTCCTTGTTCAACCTCGTCGGAAAAGGGGCTTAAGGTTTGTACGGAGGTAAGGGTGGTGTCTGCAAGGGTTTCTCTTTTCCCTTCTTCACTTGTTCAGGATTAACGACAGGTCTAGAATCTTCAATCTCTACGTGGTGTTTGCTTGAGGCTTTGGAACCGGGAGTTCCACTTCTTTTCCACTTCTCAAAGTGATGGCTTTACATTGCTCACCCCGAGGGTTCTCCTCCGTATTGCCAGACAAACTACCTTGAGGTCTCTCGGCCATTTGCCCAATTTAATTCTCCAAGTTGTGAACCGTGGCTTGTAGATTCCGAATTGTGGTGTCATTCTTTTGCATATACTTCACAATCACCTCTTCCAAATTGAACTTCTTCTCTTGAGGCTTTGGGGGGTGCTGAAACCCGGGGGGTATTGTCCTGCTTGCGGATTTCCATAAGACAACGCTGGATGGGTCCATTTAGGAGCATATGGTCGACATTGACCATCAGGTTGCCTTGGAGCATTCCCCATGTACTGTACTCGCTCTATGGGAATCATTTCTGTGCTTGCTATGGGACAGTTTGATGCCTCATGTCCTCCCCAACAAGTGTTGCAATACATTACCGTGGTCGACCTTGAGCTATTACCAGTTGTCAATAGCTCAATTTTCCTTGTTAACATATCAAGCTTTAAACCAAGAATTGGATCAGAAATTAAAGCTTCATCTACAGACCCCACCTTTTTCACTTGCTTGTCTCTAGTGGACAAATGGGCTTCATTACCGGCCATGTTTTCAAAGATTTGTTCGGCTTTCTCCGAGTATTTGTTCCCTAATGATCCGCCGGCGGCGGCGTCCAACAATTGCCTAGTTGAGTTGTCCAAACCATTGTAGAATGTTCTCACCTTAGCACAGCGGTCTAGACCATGTTGTGGATAATGCCGTAGCAACTCCTTGTACCTCTCAAAAGCTTCAAACAATGATTCGGCGGCCCTTGCTTAAAGGCGGAGATATCCAACCTTAGCTTTGTGGCTTTGCTTGGTGGGAAGTAGCGGCCCAAGAATTTGTCTAGCATCTCGGCCCAAGTACAGATGGAACTAGAGGGCAATGAAGTAAGCCACCTATATGCACCTTCCCGCAAGCTAAATGGAAAAAGTCTCAACCGAATTGCA
This sequence comes from Dioscorea zingiberensis, assembly GCA_026586065.1. NCBI lineage: Eukaryota > Viridiplantae > Streptophyta > Magnoliopsida > Dioscoreales > Dioscoreaceae > Dioscorea > Dioscorea zingiberensis. The sequence continues at coordinate 31,212,643 of CM048818.1, forward strand.
TCATCGGAAGCCCCATTGATCTTGAACATGTTGCAAATCTGAATAAATTTTGCTAAATGACCATGGGGATCTTCATCGGGCCTCCCATCAAATTGAGCTGTATTCTGAATCATGCTCATTATGCTTGCCTTGATCTCAAAGTTGTTCATGTTGACATTGGGAGGGTGAATACTGAATTCCTCCCCAGTATAATGAGACCTCTCGTATTCGACCAATGTCCGTCGTCTCTTGGTCATAATTGGTATTTCCCTTGTTTTACCAATGATTTCGGTAGGAATGAAATTTCCCGACTCCGAAGAGGATCCCGTAAGTGTTTCTTCAATTTCCCTTAGTCTCCGGTGCAAGGTTCTCTCAATCTCACTATCAACTTCAAGCACTCCTTTAGAATTCTTCCGGGTCATGCAATTTATACCTCGCAAGATATTCAGAAAATGAATATTAGTGTCCAAAATTCCAATGAAATGAAAAACAAAACAAAGAAAGAAAGTAAAGGGACAAAAACAAAATGAATAAAGTAGTAAATTCCTAGCTTTCCTAGTAATCCAATGCTCCCCGGAAACTGCGCCAAAAACTTGATGCGATGCAACCGCAAGTGTACGGGTAGTCACAAGTAATAAAGTGGACGTGAAAGTCGGGTTGTCGATTCGCAGGGAGATGAAAGTACTAGTATTCTCGTCTACTAATTAGTATATCTAGGGTGATTGATTATACTAATTCTAAACTAATCAAATTGAAATCATGAACAAAGGGATCGGGTTACTCTTAAGGTCAAACAATCATAAGAAGGGGATGCTCGGACAATTGAATCCTCCTTGGACTTCTAAAGGATGAATACTATTCTCTATCTCGACACTTGGTTAATTCTTGACCAAGGGTTCCTATCATGCTTTCACTCTCTTCTCCCGAGGTGAGTTACTAATCCTAGTGCCCTTACCGATTATGTTCTTGAACCTATTTCTTGGAAGGATCATGGGAATAATTCATCTAAAGGACTTGCTCTCCTTAGTACCCGGGTTCCCGGTATGCTCACAATCCTCTACATTGGAGATAGTCTACACATGGGGAGGCTTTCGCTTCTTCCCCCATATGGACTACGAGAATCTCTCCGGGCTCTCGCAACATAGAGGGATTCACTCACATTAAAACATCCAATAGACTCAATGAATATAACCAAGCATTCAAGAATAGAGAACAAATATTGATTAAATCATGTCCAAGGGTTCATCAATCATCCAAGCATCTATAAAATTAGCCCTCCATGGTAGGAAGGCAACAATCCAAAACAAAGATGAAAGAAATCAAAGAAGACATGGTATGTAAATCCAATGAAATCACCGTTGATGGCTTCTTGATCTTCTTCCAAAGGTTTCCCCTCCTCTTGCTCCAATGGCCTCTAGGTGAAGACCTCCCAGCTTTCCCCCCCAAGATTTCCTATATCTCCCCAAGCTTCCTTCTAAAACCCTCCTTTCGTTAGCTTTTATACCCCTAGGGTTTTAAGGGTGAGATTTACTCGTTTACCCTCTTCAAGATCTGCAGATTCACCCAAATTGACGATGTATGGGCCCGTATACGGGCGTATGTCAGCCCGTATAAAGGCCAACCACCTTTATACGGGCCCATATACGGGCCGTATATCGGCCCATCATTACACCAGCTATCATACAACCGTATACTGGCCCATATTCCCTTCAGGGGCCAGCACACGGCTGTATGTCAGCCTGTATTCTTGCTCGTATGGGTCCTTCTGGGTGCTCTGGGTCTCGAAATACTTTCTTTCCTCCGGAGTCCTTATATCATGCCCTGTTGATGAAAATTAATATATTTTAAGTATCGGTGCGAAAAAAGTCTTCACAATTACATGCCAAGCATATAGGAATATAGTATAAAATTATGCTCAAATGAACACTTATCAGGCAGCCACGGGGAAAGGGCCAAGAATATCCACTTCCCAAAGCACGAAGGGCCTTGGACTTACGATTGGAATGAGCGGGACTGCCGGACGTCGTTGGATGTTTGAATGTCTTTGGCAAGCGGTGCACTTCCGGGTGAACTCTACCGCGTCTTTTGCCTGAGTGGGCCAGTAATATCCTTGCTGAAGGACCTTGTGACTTAAGGCTTTCCCTCCTAGGTGATCTTCCCCAATGCTTTCATGTATCTCCCAAAGGATATAGCTCGCCTCCGTGGGGTGCAAGCATCGCAAAAAGTGGAAAGTGTAAGAGCTTTTGTAGAGCTTATAGCAGGCAGAAGCGCGCTGACTTAGCCACGGTTCGACGAGCCTCCTTTTAGTAAGGCGAGAGTGTGCCATCTTGAAGGTAATTTGCGATGGGATTGATCCAACTAGGTTCGCCTTCGATCTCCATCAGCTCCTCGTCTAGACGGCAATAGACCGTCTTCACTGGGAGGTACTGTGAGTTAACATGCTATTTGATGTCTGCATCCAAGGAGGTGAGCATAGAGAGGAGATCAGCCTCTTGATTGTCGACCCTAGGCATCTTGACAATCTGAAACTTCCTAAAACTGGATACAAGTTTCTTTACTAGATCCCTATACTTCACCATATTCTCTTCTCTCGCCTCTAACTCCCAGGACAGGTGTCCAGTGACTAATTGTGGGTCAGAATTCGCCTGCAAGCATTAGACGCCTAAAACCGGGCTAACTGTAAATCGACTACTAGGGCTTCATACTTGTCTTCATTATTTGTTGCTTTGAAGCCGAACTTCAGGACTGTGGAAGTACTCCATCTTGCAGGGAAGCAAAGGATGAAACTGGCTCCTGAACCCTATCTAGTTATCGAGCTATCTATATGTAAGGTCCATGGTGTGGGAAAGGGGCAGTCCCTACCATTCGGTCCTTCAACAAACATTTTTGTTTCTTCGGACAAGGTGAGCTCCACAAGTAAATCAGTGAGTACCTAAGCTTTGATGGCTGTCCGAGGCTCGTAGCGGATGTTATGTTCTCCGAGCTCGATTACCCACTTTGCCAATCGGTCCGATGATTCTAGGTTGTAGAGGACATGCCTTAAGGTTGATCCGTGAGTACCCTTATCTTGTAAGCTTGGAAATAGGGTAGGAGTCGCCGGGCAAAGGTAACCAATGATAGAGCCAATTTCTCCATAGGAAGGTACCTTCTTTCAGCATCATTGAGGTCTTTGCTAGAGTAGTATACTAGCTTCCATATTCCTCCCTCTTCCTTCACTAGGACTAAGTTGATCGTCAAATCAGTCATCGCCAGATAGATATAAAGATCTTCTCCAAGCTTGGGTTTGGCCAGCAACATTGGCCACTATAGGTACTCCTTGAGTTGCGCCGGAGCATTCTCGCATTCGTCTGTCCATATTCCTCAGGGCTTGAAAAAATGGGAGATTTTTCTCCCCAGACTTTGAGATGAATCTTCCGAGGGCCGCCAGACGTCCCTTGAGCCTTTGTATCTCCTTATTGGTCCTTGGGGACCTCATCTTCAGTATTGCTAGGATCTTCTTGGGGTTGGCCTCAACTCCTCACTGGGTTACTATGAAGTCGAGAAATTTGCCCGAGGGACGCTGAATGCACATTTTTTTTGGGTTGAGGCTCATTCAATGAGCTCAAAGTGCTCTAAAGGTCTCCTGTAGGTCGGCAGTATGGTGTTCGATATTCTCGCTCTTTACGAGGATGTCATCCACGTAAGCTTCGACATTCTTTCCCAGCTGTTCTTTGAAAACTTTGTATACCAGGCTCAGGAAGTGATAAGTGTTAACTTTACCATATTTTGATATCATATTTGCATACACTTAGCATGTGATTTTGATGAACTATAGCTCGCCGGTACTTAAAATTTGTTAATTTTGTGAAAAAGGACATACTGGGGGCAATTTAATGGAAGCTTCAAGTTTAGAAGTAATCTGGAGGAGAAATCAATTAAAAGAAGCTTAAAGGACGTACCCCATATAAGAGGATGAACAAGAAGCAATCAGAAAGAGTGTTCCATGACAAAAGAGCAAAGAAAGAGAGGAGGAGATAGGACTGTGAGCATCTTGAAAATGCAGCAGAGATCATAATTTTATTGAAGGATCTACAGAACTCTAAAGCCAATCTTTACCCTTTAGATTGAAGAACTAGGAGTCAGGAACACTCAGTCAAACTTTCAAGTCAATTGGAGGTAAAATGGTCATTTGATCGAACCTTTGATGAAGACTGCGCAAACCTGGATGAAGGCTGAAATTGAACCAGACGGAACCGTCTGTTAGCAGAACACCTGGAGACCTGGTTCTGATTTGCCAGAGAACTAGATGGGAGACGAGACAACCATATGGGGAGACAAATTAAACCATCTGCTACCCAGACGAAACTATTTGGACCGAACCTGAAGAGTTGTTCGAGCCAGAACGCGGGGTAAAACAAGTCTAATACTTTACAGAAATGTTGGGGACTATAAATAGTCGGGTTTAGGGTTTTTAAAGCATCTCTTGGCCTTTGGCCACCCTTTTGGGTTGACTTGGAGATCCTTGGAAGCTAGGGTTTGAAGGAAGCTACCACCATCATCCACCGCCACCATTAAGCATACTTTGGAGGAGAGGGCACCGAGCACCATCATCCTCTTCTCTGATGGTGAGGCTTGGAGGGGGTTGCATCAACGGTCCTTTCACCGCCCCAATAGTAGAAGCAGTAGCATATTTTGTTGTTTGCTTCCATTTTTACTATTGTTTTGAACTTGTGTTCCTCTTTAATGGGGAACTAATCTTTTAGGTATTTAGGCATTGATAAACCCCTTGGGTTGAATGTAAAACTTTGATGTTGAATGTTAATGGTATTTTTATTTGCTTTCTATTATTGAGATTTATTGGGAGTTATTCTTTGAATTGGTAATCTACGTTGTGAGAGCCCGGGTTATGCAATCCGACGCACCGGGGGAAGAAGAGAATGCCTCCCCGTGTGAGGGCATACCCCAATAGAGGAAATTGTGTATGCGCTAAGAGATCAGGCATTTAGGAGTGTGAATCCATATTAATTCTTATTCCCATAATTCTCCCAAGTCATAAATTCCCTAGAACATAACCAGTAAGGGCACTAGGTTAGTAACTCGCCTCAAGAGAGAGAGAGAGTGAAAGCAATTTAGAAATCCTTGGTCCAATCTATTGCAATTATTAACCCTAACATTCTTTATCTATCTTTATTGATAACCCAAGGGGGATTCATCGTCCGGATACCCCTCTCATATGATTGATTGCGCTCGTGACTTTACCGCGCCCATCTGATTCCATCCTACTTCTTAGTCTTATAGCTTAGATTAGTTCATACCACTGCCCAATTCCTGTTAGACTAGATAATAGATAACTAGTTAGTACCAGTATTTCTCTTTCCCTGAGGATCGATATCCGACTAGTAGAGTCCATTGTATTACTTGTACGACCCGTGCACTTGCGGAGCACACATTAGGCATATCAGGAAGGTCGCTCCAGCATTTTTTAGACCGAACGACATGACCTTGAAGTAGTAAGTACCCCTATCCGTGATGAATGATGTTTTTTCTTCGTCTATCCTCGCCATTCGTACTTGGTTGTACCCTGAGAAAGCGTCCAAGAAGCTGAGCATTTCATGTCCGGAGGTTAAATCGACCAAATTATCAATTAGAGGAGAGCAGATCTGAGTTATTCTGCAGGACTGCCGTGATTTTCTCCTGTTTCTTGAGTTCGAGTTCAACCCCAACTTGGATCGTATGGTCAAGCTTATTGTCTATGAGCGGCAGCATCTTCAGTTCTTCTACTGTGATAGGTCTATATTCCTACCTGTCCTCATCTTCCTCCAGTTCTTCGACGACTATCGCTTCAGATGCTCGGCCGCTGCCTTCTCCTTTACCTTTGAGGAAATTCACATAGCATTGTCTCGATGCCGGTTGATCTCCCTTCAGTTCTCCATAGTCATTTTCTGTCGGAAACTTCAATATCATGTGGTAAGTTGACAGTACTACTTTGAGTGTATTGATCGCTGGCCTTCCTAGTATTTTATTGTAGCTTGAGGGGCAACAAACAATCAAGAAGTTGATCATGGTTGTCGACACTCGGAGGATGTCTCCGACGATTAAGGAGAGCATGACCATGTCTTTGGGCTAGATTGGGTTTCCAGTGAACCTTATCAAAGGAGACTTTACAGGTTGTAGATGGTCCACTCCAAGGTTCATCTGCTAGAATGCGTCCCAGAATATGACATCCACCGAGCTTCCTGTATCTACTAGCACCCTTCTTATGCCGAAGTTCCCAATTATTAAGTGACGATGAGGGCATCGTCATGTGGATGGTGTACACCTCGGAGGTCATCGTCCAAGACACTTATCAGCAGGGAGGGTCGGGGCCTCTTTAAGGACGACGTGCCTTGAACATCCCCTATCATCCGGGCGTAGTTCTTCCTTGAGTATGAACTTTCTCCTCCATATCCTTGGCCGCCCGCAATAATTTGGATGAAGTTGATTGGTGGGAGTTCTTGCTTTGGGGACGATGGTCTCTTCGTCTCGTGATCCCTCAGTAGGTATTGGTCGAGCTTCCCATCACAAAGGAGGTCTTCAATGGCGTCTTTGAGCTGGATGCAGTCTTTAGTGAGGTGCCCCCGTGCTTGATGGAAACGACAGTATTTCTTGCGGTTCCTTTTCGGCGCCGGGTTCTTCAGAGGTTCGGAAGGTTTCAGTATTTTCTACTCCTGAACTTGCATCAAGATGTTCTTCTTGGATGAGTTTAGAGGGGAATAGTGACTATACCTGGCTATCGGTCCTCTTGGTTCCCGAGGTTGGAGCTTCGGTTCCCTGAATTGGGACCAATCTTCTTGGTTCGAATCCACCTCTTGCCTTAGTTTTCCCTCACTGGGTTCCTTTCTTCAGGGTCCTTTGTAGTAGTCTTGCCGTGGTTCCCTCTTCTGAACTTCCCTTGCCTTATAGCGAGCTTCTTCCTCCCAGCCTGTCCGAATCTCATCGGAGCTGATGTACTTCTCAGCTCGGGAGAGGAGCTCATCAAAATTTTTGGGATCCTTCTCGTGAGGGCGTCGCCAAAAGGGCAGTCGTGGAGCACCTCCATTATTGTAGCCAGGGCTACGGCAGAGTCAAACTTGACGATGCTTATAGTCTTCGCGTTAAAGCGATAGATGTATTGACGCAAGCTTTCCCCCTCCCGTTGCTTGTACCTTATCAGAGTGATAGTGTTTTTTTTAGCCTCCGGCTACTGGCGAAGCGGTTGAGGAAAAGGTTAGTCAACTGCTTAAAGCTAGGAATGTTACCCAGGGGGAGACTCTCGAACCAAGCATGTGCGATCCCAGAGAGCGTCATTGGGAACCCCCGACATATCACAACCTCGGTAGTACCATTAACTAACATTGCAGAGCTGTAGGTTTCTAAATAATCGATTGGGTTAGAAGAACCGTCGTAAGGTCGGATGTTGGGTTGTTTAAAATTGTCAGGGAAAGGAACTTCCTAAATTTCCATGATAAATAGTAACATTAGCTGGAGGACTTGTTGCAAGACTCGATCCCTATAGTTTAGAGGGGCAAGACGGCGGGTTGCCCGAGGCGAGCGATGTCGTCGCCGTGGTTAGGGTGATATCGAGCTGTTTGATAATGGCATTACGGTCCCCCTTTCTTTCCAAGTCTTTCACTCTCAGCAAAGTCTTCGTCCTCATTGCGGCTTGGGTGTGCCCGAGCCTTCTAACGATGGTGTGATGCTTGGACTCCCCTCCCGGGATCACTCTCGACGCCAAGGCGATCATGCAACCGACCTTCCACAGCTTTCAGTGGGCCCAGAACGGCATCCAGAGGGGTCACTTGTGGGATATATAACACCCCGTCGCTTGCATGATTCGAGCCAATTCTTCGATCCTTTGCTCTAACGCTTCATAATGATTGTCAGCCGGGCCCCCTTCTTGGGGAGGGATGGGTTGCGCCTCCTCAGAGTTTTGTGGTGTTCATCCTAGGGTCGGTGGAACTTCTTTAGTGGGCAAGTTGTTTCCTGAACTTCCATTTTCCTGTCCTGGATTTTGGTTGCAATTTGACTTCCTTTTGGTAGACATTTGACTTTTTGTTCAGGTTCCCACAGACTGCAGCAAAATGTTAATGACAAAAACCGGTCCTCCCTCGAGATGAGAACTAGCTTCCTAATCAATGGTTGAATTTGTTTGAAGGTGGAACCACGACCTCCATTGGGGAAGATGGTTGCAACCTGCACAGAGATAGAGAATAGTGAACTAGGGGCGACCCCGTCGCCCGGGGATGCTTCGACGCTCAAGTTAGCGGAGGAGTGTAGGCTAAAAGAGGGCGAGAGTTTGTGGTTTAGTATTTGAGTCAAGAGTTACGTACCTTGTCTCTCGTCTCCCTCTTGTTTTATCTCAGCCGGTCGAACCATTATCGGGCTTCGATCCTATCCATCCCACGATCTGCGCTCCTAATCTCCGCCTTACCCTTTTGCCTTGATCCGTGGTGCGCTTTCCCTCCTGTTATTGACTGGGCCGGCTATCTTAACATTAATGGGCCGGGTAACTTGGGATAGGAATCCTTTAGATCTACGTGCCGGATTCTTATAAGTTTAAGACCAGATTGAGGCCATGTGATCATTCCGATTCCTCCCTATCAGTGATAGTTATGAAATAAAATATTCAAATTATCAATACTACTATGACCAATGATTGTGGAAAGTTTTTTTTATTAATTTAAGTAGGAGGCTAGTTGAAGATTATCAGTTCTAATCTAACATGTCTAACGAGTTTATTTTCATCCATTTTTACGTGATCAAATAATCTACAAATATATACATATGTAGTGAGAAATAACAAAAAGAAATATCTAATAAATCAATTTTAATTTGAATAAAATATTTGTTAAGTGTTTGAAAATAAAAGGAAATGCTCATCCTTATGAGAATGTATAGGGATGGAGATATGTAGTATGTTCCGGAGAAAAATATCCGTGAACTTCAAATGAAGACGTAGTATAATCTAGACAACTAAGAGTGCGTTTGTTTCACTGGTTTTGCAATTACATTGTAACTCAAGTTACAATGTAATTGCAAAACCAGTGTTTGGTTTGATGCACCTTGAAACTCAATGTAACATGGAATACATCAAGTGGTGTATTTGGTCTTACAGCCAAATACATCACTTAGGTTGCATTTTCAATTACATCACATGCTGTCACGTGATGACTCTCATTGTAACCAGCCTCCCGTCTCCTCGCGATGAAGAGCTCGTGACCATAAGTGCAACCCTAACACCACTGCATCTCCTTTGGACGAAGACCGGCACCGGTGCTCACCTTCAATAGGTTCGTTCTCCATAAACCGACCTTCTTCCTCCCCATCTCCTGCCATCTACTTGCCCTTCTTCCTCCCCATGTCTTTCCCTCTCTTTTCTTCTTCCTCCCTATCTCCATATCCTTTTTTTTTATTTACCTACGCTAAACCCTAAAATGTGTCACATTTCTACAGTTGTGGACCAGATCCGTGGACGGCTGGAGCCGAAGTCATTCTCGGCGAACAATTGCTCAAAGTTTGTGATTTTTAGACAATCAATTGCTCACGTATCTATACAGTAGTCAAAGTTTGTGCTCAATTGCTCAAGATTGTTATTTTTTATTTTTTTTGTTACATTCTGAAGACTCAGAATTTTTTTGTTAACATTAGGGATGTTTGAGATCTTTGAATTCTTGCTAGTAATGTAAACCTATGCGGCTAGATGATAATTCTACCCATATACTCTTTAGATTTTACTGAATCTTTTAAAAAATGGCATCATTAATTCTAACCAATTTCATGGCATAACTCTTCATGCACCATTTGGATCTCAAGAAAATTTCATTGATATCGTTCTTTGTTAAATATTCCATGCTTTACTATGTCTGTTGATGCTGCATCAAGCATCAAACAACACTGATCTCATATAGAGACACTGATCTTATTCCTTTTGTTCATGTTTCTTCTTGAATGTATATGTATCTAATTATCGTCTTCGTCTTTTTTGATGATTTTTTCTTGTTTGCTATTGATCGGGTCCAAGTTATTTTGATTGATGACTTGTTCTTGAAAAGATGTTAGATTGATTTTTAAGTGGTAATAACCTGGTGAATTTCTCTTAGATTTGTTTGTTAAGCTTCTTTGATTTTATTTTCTCATTTGCTTGTTTATAAAGCTTGGAAAACTAAGGAGAGTTCAATTTACTTTTTTGTTCATGTTTCTTCTTGAATGTATATGTATCTAATTAAAGGCTTTTTCTTTTTTGATGATTTTTTCTTGTTTGCTATTGATCGGGTCCAATTTATTTTGATTGATGACTTGTTCTTGAAAAGATGTTGGATTGATTTTTAATTGGTAATAACATCAAGAATTTCTCTTTAGATTTGTTTGTTAAGCTTCTTTGATTTTATTTTCTCATTTGCTTGTTTCTAAAGCTTGGTAAATTAAGGAGAGTTCAATTTATTTTTTTTGTTCATGTTTCTTCTTGAATGTATATGTATCTAATTATTGTCTTCGTCTTTTTTGCTGATTTTTTCTTGTTTGCTATTGATCGGGTCCAATTTATTTTGATTGATGACTTGTTCTTGAAAAGATGTTGGATTGATTTTTAAGTGGTAATAACATCAAGAATTTCTCTTAGATTTGTTTGTTGAGCTTCTTTGATTTTATTTTCTCATTTGCTTGTTTCTAAAGCTTGGTAAATTAAGGAGAGTTCAATTTATTTTTTTTGTTCATGTTTCTTCTTGAATGTATATGTATCTAATTATTTTCTTCGTCTTTTTTGCTGATTTTTTCTTGTTTTCTATTGATCGGGTCCAATTTATTTTGATTGATGACTTGTTCTTGAAAAGATGCTGTATTGATTTTTAATTGGTAATAACATCAAGAATTTCTCTTAGATTTGTTTGTTAAGCTTCTTTGATTTTATTTTCTCATTTGCTTGTTTCTAAAGCTTGGAAAACTAAGGAGAGTTCAATTTATTTATTTTCTTCATGTTTCTTCTTGAATGTATATGTATCTAATTATTGTCTTCGTCTTTTTTTGCTGATTTTTTCTTGTTTGCTATTGATCGGGTCCAATTTATTTTGATTGATGACTTGTTCTTGAAAAGATGTTGTATTGATTTTTAAGTAGTAATAAAATGAAGAAGTTGCTCTTAGATTTGTTTGTTAAGCTTCATTGATTTTATTTCTCATTTGATTGTTTGATATGTCGGTGCCTTTATTCTATGCACTTATCATACATGCTTTCTAATCGCTGAGAGTAATTTTTTATTTTTGTATTTTAAAACTTGTAGATGGCTAAGAATGACAAAAAGGATAAATTCGCTGCAAGGGCTATATTTTTATCGGTGGCTTATATCGTTACATTACTTTTGCGTAGTAAACGCCGTAGACTATGTAGAGAACCTTCGCATAATCGGTTAGAAATCAGAGAACAATATTTGTCCAGGCTGGTGAACGGGACTAACACCACTAGTATCAACATGGTTCGTATGAAGAAATCCACATTCTTCAATCCTTGCCTTTTAATGAGACGAAAAGGTCTTATGAGAGATATATTGCACGTCACCATCGAAGAACAAATGCTGATATTCCTACACATTATAGGACATAACCAACACAATCGTGTCATTGCACATAATTTTCTTAGGTCTGGTGAGACCATTAGCATGTACTTCAAGCATGTGCTTTATGCAGTTGGTCGGTTGCGTGCTGAGTACATGCACCCACCTAGTACACAAACACCAACGTATATAGCATCGAGGGCAACATTATACCCTTATTTAAAGGTATTGGCACATTATCTACTTAGATTGGATGCACTACTCTGTAAAGGTTTTTAAATTACACAATATTAATAATAGGATTGTATTGAAGCGTTGGATGGGACCCATATACATGCTTCTGTTCCTGCATTTGAAGTTGCAGCATTTCGTGGACGGAAACCATATCCTACACAAAATGTGCTTGCTGCCGTGTACTTTGACTTACGTTTTACCTATGTCCTTGCTGGTTGGGAAGGTTCAGCACACGATGCTCTAGTCTTACATGATGCACTTGAGAGGCCAAATGGCCTATCAGTCCCTGAAGGTATTCATTTTCTAAAGCTTCAAACCATGGAGAACTTTTTAATCTTCGCCATTCATCAGCTCATACAACAATTGAACGTGCATTTGGTTCTCTTAAGGGTCGTTTCAAAATTCTTGCGTCTAGGCCCTTTTTTCCCTTCAAAACTCAAGCTGATCTAATCTTGGCTACCTGTATTTTACATAATCACATCTTAAGTGGGGGGAAGATGCGTTTATACCATCCGAGGAAGAATGGACTCCTCGTCGGCCACCCTCAGAAAGTAGCGCGAGGGAGCTACGAGAAGGGGCCCAAGAATGTGTGGCACACCGAGAAATGATTGCAATCAATATGTGGGCAAATAAGTAGAAATTTACTTTTTTGTTTATGTAACAAAGTACACTTTCTCTTGGACCATGTGTTGTAGTACTTTTTTTGTTTATGGATTCAATATTATGGCTCTGATTTCTGGGTCTATGAATGCCAAGTTCAAGCATAAATATATTTTTGAAATTTTTATTGTATGTTTCAACAAGTGCAAGCAATCTGATTCTGCTCTAATTTTTGTTTATGTGAATAAATTTTTGCTGAATGCCAATTCCAACAATTGCAAGCTATCTTATTTCTGCTCTGATTTTGGTTTATGTGATTACATTTTTAATGTGATAACTGTTTCAATTATAAACTTATTTTGTTATATATATATTATTTTGTTAGATATATAATATAACCAGTTCTTGGCTCACTATTCAGGATTAGATATTGAATTGTAATCTGATTTTTGTCCTTATGATTTGATCAGACAACCATCAGAAATATATAGATAAAGAATGTAGTTGTGATGAAATAAACATGCAAATTTGACCTACATGTATGGATACCCAACTGCAAAAAGTATGCAACAAAAATAATTATCCTTGACTAGATTGAAAAACATATTCCTGAAAAATCAATCTTGAATAAATATGTACATAAATAATCATTATATGTGAATGAATATGTGCATAATACTCTTGGATAATCTCTATCATGCAATCTTGATACAACTCAGAATTCTTCCTTTAATTATCCTTGACAAGCAAAACCTGGTGAATTGTCCTTTTTCTAAATCATTTTCATTTAAACCCATCCAACCTAGAAGAATTGTAACTAGTTATTTGTTCATCACAAACACAAGATCTCTTCTAATATACCTCTGAACCACCTTCAGTCCTGTATTAAACTGATGCATTACATCTGGTCTGCTGCCTTTGTATGAAGATAGAATCTTCATTCGGATTTAGAACTTGAAATCATCTTATGTCCATTATTTACCACCAATGTAGACACAATCAATTGGAGCCAAGTTAATTGATAAATCCTGTTGGCCACTGAATTCTTCATTTTCCCTTGGATAAGGATATCTGTACAAATGTAAAACATAATAAATCCTTAGTTACGAGCACTAAAGCTACAATTCTTAATAAATAACAGTAAGAATAACACAAGGAAAAAAACATTGGCCCAGAAACAATACTGACATAGAGAATGAATATTACATATGCACCTGAGGGAAACTGTCTGAGTGACTCCATGGTACAGCCTTCACAATACTGATGCACCTGGGGGGTGAAATTGTGAACAGATTTCACTCAGTGGAAACTAAGAGAAGAGTATTATGCACATATTCATTCATAAACTAAGAGAAGAGTATTATGCAACACATATTCCTGAAAAGCATGCAACAGAAATAACTGAACTAGATTGAAAAACAAAAATAGTACAACTTTTGAATACCCAACTGCAACAAGTAACAAACAGGGAGAAGATAGACAATATTGTGATGGTTTTCAATAACTAAAGCATATAGTTGGAAGCATGATCAAAGTTGTAGTTAGCTAAGGCATGAACCACTGCAGGCACTTGAAACAGTTTTACATGTTTTTATAATCTGATTCACTAAAGTATATAATCTGTTTCAACCTAGTAGCCAACTGTGACATTTGTTTTATTTGTTTGTGTTTTAATCTCTAAACAATTTTGTTTATGTGTTTGCCAATTATAGAATGGACAGCGTAAGAGCATCAGAGGATAAGCAAACGTCAACACAAAGAAGCCCTAACAAGCGAACCGGTGGCATTAAAAGATGGACCTCTACTGAAAGCCGCTACTTCATACAATTCATGGCTTCCCAAGTTGAACAAGGCTTCAAAGTCGATAAAGGATTCAAACCACAAGCATTCATTGCTGCAAGTAAGGCAATGAAAGAAGAGTTTGGCATCGTATTTACCGAAGCAAATGTGTCCAACCACTGAAGGACAATTCACAAACGATGGGCAAGAATTAAAAATCTGAAAAAGTTAAGTGGAATGGGTTGGGATGATAGATTGAAAATGATAATCATGGGAGAATAAGAGTATAAGGACTATGTTAACGTACTAATTTACTTAAAATATGCATTTATATATGGTTTCGTATATTTTTATTTGATTTAGTTTTTGTTTAAACACTGTACTAATTTTTTCCTCTATACTAGAGCCATCCACAAGATGAACCATTCATAAACAAGTCGATTGAAGATCATGACCTGTTGGAGATGATTTGTGGCAATGATCAGGCCACTGGACGGCATGCTGTTCACTTTGGAGATGAAATTGGCGTAACTATGTATGATGATATCAACTCCCATCAATTACCTCAAATTGGTGGTCTTCATGACATGTCTTTTGAGGAGACGGAGAGTCCTGCAAATGTGTTTCAACATATTCCTGTGCAGTCAGAAAGCTCGGAACCAAGGGGAACACCTCCCACTCAGACAAGAAAAGGAAAAGAAAAAAGAAAGTTGATGGCCGAAGTTGATGCAATACAAGAATTTAATAGCATCCTTAAGGCTGGCTTTGCAACAATGGATTCCACTTGTTCAAAGTTATCCTTTGCAAAAGATATAATTAAGGAGTGCAGGAAATTGCAAGTATATGGCTACTCTGGCCGTGAGATCAACAAGGCCTATGATTGGTTGATGACCGATGAAAATAGAGCTATATCTTTTTTAGCGAAAGATGAGGAGCTCAGGATGTATTAGGCGGAAGAATTCTTTCACACTGTGTCCTATCAGGGAGGAGGTTCTCGAGGGCAATATTAGCCACATAGCGATTGGCTCACTCTGCTGTTTTTTCTGCCGGGAATGAACTTGGAATGACTTTGTATTCCTCTCTTCTCTTTCTTGGTTTCTTTTTTGTTTGGTATGAACTTTGTATTCCTTCCTTCTCTTTCTTTCTTCGAATGGATGTAACTTGGTTTCGTGGACTGAACGTAACTTGGTTTTTCTACTGAACTTTGTATTTTTCCAACCTGTTTTTTGCAGAACCAATAAACTGAACTTGTTTTATCTTTGTATTTAAAATGAATGATTTTCAGGTGGTAACAGGGTTTGTTTTGTCTTGATTTCTGCCATGGATCAGGTTGTGTGTGTGATTGAGAATGAGTTGTTCACTATGTGGCTGCTTATATTCAATCAGGTTGTTTGGCTTATTGAGAATGAGTTGTTTTGTCTTTAATCAAGTTGTTTCTTGTTATAACATGTGCCTAGCTTATTTTAATCAGGTTGCCTGGCTTGCATCTGCTGCATGAGAAATGCATCAAATCTAATTAAACTAATTAATAAAATACTTAAACTAAGTTAATAAACTAATATTACAAATTTAAAGTTAATCAGATCTCCTCAAATATTAAAGGTAAACTAATTAATGTAATGATTAACGTTAAACTAATTTAAGATAAACTAATTAATTTAGACTAATAAAAAATTTGATAAACTAATTAAAATAATTAAATGTAAAACTAATTTTGCCAAATCTTAAAGTTAAATTAATTAATTTAATAATTAAAGTTAAACTACTTAATTTAATAATTAATTTAAACTAATATTAAATTTGATAAACTAAGTAAACTAATTAAATGTTAAACTAATTTCATCAAATCTTAAAGTTAAACTAATTAATTTAATAAGTAAAGTTAAACTTATTAATTTAATAATTACTTAAAACTAATAATAAATTTGATAAACTAATTTCACTAATTAAGGTTAAACTAATTTCATCAAATCAGAAGCCATATCCTCATGCAAATCAAAGAACAAAAGCTTTTGACGTGGCCAGAGCCTGCAAGAAATACCGAACGACAAAGGAATAGCAAGAGATATTGCCAGTTTCATCAATCTAAAGGACACGACACGGAAAAGTGTACCCACTTAATGAATGCGATAGAGGATGTCGTTCGAAGAGGACAGTTCGAGCAATATATCAACCTTGAGATTCAGGAGGAGCCTGAAGCTTTGCAGCCTGAAGAAGAAAAAGGAGAGATGGTGGGGTTTATTAGTGGTGGCCCTGGTTGTGGAGGTGAAAGCTCCGCCTCTCGAAAAAGTTATGCCTGAATGGTGGGAACGACGCAAGAGACAAAAACACCGCGAAGAAGGTCTCGGCCCACGGCCCCCATCATTTTTTATGATAATGACGTCAGCAAGGTTCGTCATCCCCATGATGACGCACTGGTCATTGCCATCAAGGTCTCTAGCTTCCAAATGAAGAGGGTTCTAATAGATAGTGGAAGTTCAGTTGACATTCTCTTTTGGAGTGCTTTTGAAAGAATGCGATATGACGCGGATGATTTACTTCTTGTAAAACCATCGTTAGTAGGATTCTCCGGGGGGGTGATACAACAAGAAGGAACGATCTCCTTACCAGTTACAGTAGGAAACTCACCAAGATCGTAAACCGTGACAACAAAATTCTTGGTCGTACGTTGTGCTTCAAGTTATAACGTGATCCTTGGTAGACCAACCCTCAACGCCCTGAAAGCCATCATCTCTACTTACCATCTTCTCCTCAAATTCCCAACTGAAGGTGGTAGTGGGGAAGTAAGGGGAGATCAACCTTTGGCTCGGCAGTGTTATGTCTCAACCCTCAAAGGGAAAGACCTAAGTAAAAGGAAAACAAAGGTTTCAGAAGCCATGCTAGTCGGCAGAATAGCCGAACGGGAAGATGAAGGGCTTCGACCTACACCAGTTGAAGAATTGCTAATAGTTCCCCTAGGGCACTTAGCAGAGCGGACGCATCGCAGTGCAGTTGGGGGCAAATTTGGCAATCGCACAGCAAGAAGACCTCATGAGAGTATTAAGGGCAAATTCTGATCTCTTCGCTTGGTCATCAGAGGATATGCCAGGCGTGAAACGCGAGATCATAGAACACCACCTCAATGTAGATCAGTCATTTAAACCTATGAAACAGAAAAGAAGAAATTCCGCTCCAGAAAGGCAGAAGGCCGCAGAGGAAGAAGTATCGAACCTTTTAAAGGCTAAGTTTATCCGAGAGGTGTATTACCCAGAGTGGTTGGCCAATGTCGTTCTAGTAAAAAAGCCGTCCGGAAAATGGAGAATGTGCGTTGATTTCACAGACTTGAACAAAGCTTGTCCAAAAGATTCGTTTCCTCTGCCATCAATTGATGGTTTAGTTGACTCTACAACGGGGCATGAGATGCTGAGTTTCTTAGACGCCTTTTCAGGCTACAACCAAATCCGAATGACCAAAGGCGACGAAGAAAAAACGTCCTTCATCACAAGCACTGGAACTTATCATATCACGGTGATGCCGCTCGCCTAAAAATGCCGGAGCCACCTTTCAAAGGCTCATAAATACAGATCTTCAAAGTGCGATTGGTAGAAACATTGAAGCATGTGTGGATGATATCTTGGTGAAGAGTCAAAAGTCACCGAACACCTATCAGACTTACAAGAGGCTTTTCAGTCGCTCCGGAGTTACACTATGCGATTAAACCCGAATAAATGTTCCTTCGGTGTCCGATCAGGGAAGTTCTTAGGATTTATCTTAACACAAAGAGGAATAGAAGCAAATCCAGAAAAGATCAAAGCTATTCTTGACATAGGATCACCCAAAAGTCTTCAAGAAATTCAACGGCTTAATGGACGCCTGGCGGCACTTGGCAGATTCATCTCCAAAGCCGGAGAGAAAAATCTCCCACTCTTTCAAGCCCTGCGAAAAGCACCAAAAATGGATTGGACGGAAGAATGTGAAAAAGCCTTTCAGGGGCTTAAAGATTATCTCCGATCGCCTCAGCTACTAGCTAAACCACAAGTGGGAGAAGAGCTCTACATCTACTTAGCCGTTGCCCCGCGAGCAGTCAGTGCGGTTCTTTTGAGAGAAGACAACGGAGTTCAAAAACCAGTCTACTACACCAGTAAGATCCTTAACGATGCGGAATCGAGATATCTGCCACTTGAAAAATTGGCCTTTGCTCTTATTACATCTGCGCGAAGATTGAGACCATATTTTCAAGCCCACAGGATCACAATCTTGACTGATCAGCCATTAAAGCAAGTTCTTTATAAACCAGAGAATTCCGGACGCCTAGCCAAGTGGGTAATAGAATTAGGCGAGTTCGATCTCACCTATAAACCCCGAACGGCGATCAAGGCTCAAGTGCTGGCTGATTTCAACGCGGAATTAACTTTCCATGCAAACGAGGGCGAATTCCCGTCACAAAATCTAGAAGAATGCCTTAGCATCCCGTGGTCCTTATACGTTGATGGATCGGCAACTGAAGAAAGATCAGGAGCAGGTTTCGTCCTTTATTCTCCTTCTAAATGGAAAGTGGCGACAGTGCTCAAGTTCCAATTCCGAGCTACAAACAATGAGGCCGAATACGAAGCTCTCATTGCGGGATTACACCTGGCCCGGGGACTCGAAATTCAGTGCCTGCATGTGTATTCCGATTCACAGCTAGTCGTGAGCCACACCTTAGGCAGCTTCGAAGCAAAAGAAGAGAACATGGTCAAATACCAAGCAATAGTAAAGAAAATAGTACCATACTTCGCCTATTTCCGGGTTGAAAAAATTGGCCGAGCGCAAAACGAAGAGGCGGACGCCCTGTCTAAAAAGGCCACGGCACCAAACGGAGATACAGAGTCTTCTTTTAACCTGCAGTACCTTCCCACGAAAACTATCGATAGATTGGAAGGAGAGGTACAAAGTGTGGCCGAAGAGCCAAGTTGGATGGATCCCATAAGAAATTACCTACAAGGTGGGCCTGCACCACCCAACAAAGTAGAGGCCCGACGAATCGCTTACAAATCGCCAAATCCGGCCAAGACAATCACATCAACGAAAGCCTATACAAAAGGTCTTACACGCAACCTTTCTTACGATGCCTACATCCTACAGAAGCTAGCTATATGCTTCAAGAAATTCACGAAGGCATTGGTGGTGGTCACATAGGAGGCAAAATCTTGAGTTATAAAGTCTTACGACAAGGTTATTATTGGCCAACGCTAACTCGAGATGCGATAGCGTTCGCTCGGAAATGTGATGCCTGCCAGCGGCATTCCAAAATTCAGAGGCGACCACCGGCACCACATACGCCAATTATCAGTCCGCGGCCGTTTGCTATTTGGGGAGTTGATCTTTTAGGGCCATTCCCTACCTCGATCCGGCAGCTGAAGTTCCTAATAGTCGCTATCGACTACTTCACCAAATGGGTGGAAGTTGAGCCCTTAGCCAGGATCACAGAAAAAGCTTGCCAGGGATTCTTATGGCGAACGATCATCTGCCGATTCGGAATTCCAGTCGCCTTCATCTCCGATAATGGGCGACAGTTTGATAACCAGGCTTTCAAGAGTTTTTGTTCCGAGCTCGGAATTGAATCCAGGCTGACTTCTGTAACACACCCTCAAGCCAATGGTCAGGTAGAGGTAACAAACCGTACCTTGCTCCAGACCCTGAAAGCCCGGGTATCCAAAAATGGAACCAATTGGGTGGAAGAAATTCCGAGCGCCCTTTGGGCCTACAGAACAACTGCCAGAACTCCCACAGGGGAAAGTCCATTTTCTCTCACTTACGGGTCCGAAGCCGTCATCCCCGCAGAAATAGGAATGCCTACTTTGCGAACACAACAGAAGTTCTCATCAGAAGAAAAATGAGAAAAATCTCCGAGCGGAGCTAGACCTACTTGAAGAACGAAGAGAAATGGCAGAAATAAAGGCCGCTGTCTATCGCCAAAGAGTCAAAAGGTTCTACAACACTAGGGTAAAAAGAGTCTTCTTCCAAGTCGGTGATCTGGTCCTAAGAGAAAATGAATTCCAAGGAAATAAAAGCCGAACGGGGAAGCTAACTCCTAACTGGGAAGGCCCTTACGTCGTGCAAAGGGTCGTCCGTGCTAACACCTATTATCTAGTAAATATGGACGGAAAAACGCTCAAGCCGTCCGCTCCATCTTTGAACACTTACGGCAGCTACTATCAATGAGTTACATGGTCGCCTCTTAAAAGGTCACGGAATAAAGCTCAAGTCTTTCCCATTCCACTAAAATGCGGTGAAATTCCCATTCTACTAAAATGCGGTGAAATTCCCATTCTACTAAAATGTGGTGAAATTCCCATTCACGAAAGGCAGTGGAATTATCTTACATGATAAACGACAACTCTCAAACACAAAAAATTCCGATCGAAATATGAGACAACAACCTCATTTATGAAGACAAGTATCTTACTCAACAGCTTAGTCCCATGATTGGACCAAGAAGAGAAGAACCCACTACGAAGCTTGCTTTACAAACCGAATGAGGAAGGGAAGACCTTACAAAGGACTTCAAAAATACCTCTCAGCGGTTTTCTTACATGGTTAAGGATAGCCATTACTCGGAAATAAATCTTCACCACCAGAAAGGTTTGCATTTCATTCATATCAAATAGAAGTTACATTTCAAGTAAAAAAAAATTTTTTTACAAAGGCATAAATAAAAAACCCCTAAGAAACGGGGCCTTGAGTACAGTGGCCATTACTGGAGGAACTTGAGTTGGAGGTTCCAAAGGGTTAGGGGCAGAAGCTTCTGGGTCTTAATAATCTTTTTCTCTTTTAGTTCCATATAAATCTTCAAGACCCCACCAAGCCCCATAGACAACACTTCTCCTGGAGGAACATGCTGGCTCACTTGGTGCACCACCGAATATATACGTGTGGCTCCATCTTTAACTTTTGCCCTGAGCCGGGCAACCTCTTTCTCTAGTTTATCCGCTCGCTCTATTAAATCCTTAATTTCTTGCGAGTGGAGTTAGGAGTTTTCAAGCGGGAAGCCAAGTCTTCCTTAAGTGTGTCACGCTCCCCCTTTACTTCCGCCAACTCAGCTTGAGCGGCAGTAAGCTCAGCAGCCTTCATCTTTAGATCCCATCGAACGGCAGCTCGCTCCTCCTGAGTAGATTTGAGTTCCTTCTTTAAAGCTGGCTGGATTCGCTTTTGTAACCCTTTGATATTCTCCTCGGCGGTCGAGAAGATAACCTTTGGAAATAGATAGGCTGGCGGCTAGATCGTTCTTCTCCTTCTCCATGGCGCGATTCTTTGCGGCCTTCGGCTTTATCTCGCTCAAGGGCTTGGATAGCGCTAAGTTTTCTTTCTCCTTTTCCTCTAAAGCCACCACCCTAGAGCTTAATTGGGCAATGTCTGCCCTATTCGTTTCCATCTTTGCCAAATCTTCTTGGCAAAGATTATCAACTCGATCCGCCCAGTGCGCAGTCTACGGAATAACAAGACGCTCGTAAAAACACACCAAGTTTTAAAAAAATAATAATAAAGAGAAATATGAGAACAGCCCTTACCAACATGACCGAACGGAATAATTGATAGGTGGCTTCTTCCCTCCCAGCCCTTCGGAGTTTCGTGGAGAGCTGCTCGGGCCTCATGGCCATCAAAACATCCTTTACGGACCCAGCGTCGCGAAAAGGAGTATCCTCAGAAGGTAGCTCCTTCTGCTTAGTGGCAGATCCCTTTAAGACTGAGTCCGCCACCCTCAGTTTGTCTAGAAGGGCCGCTTCTCCTGCCTCCGCCTGTAAAATAGAACCTTTCTTAAAATGTACCATTAGAAAGTGCCTATATAAAGATTCTCACCTCAATAAGAAGGATATCCTCCGGCCGACTGGAAGAAGGACCTTCGGAAATTGGAGATAAAACCGGACGGACTTCTTCCGCACGGCCTTCCTCTTGAGGCATCTTCACCTGTTCCTCTACAATTCCGGGACCCGATACATCCTCGGAATTCTTTCTCTTGGTCCTCCTCTCCCGTGAGGACCCTGCGTGGGGGTACTTTTAACCCCCTTTGTGGAACAGTCAGTCTCCTTTCTCTTCCTCTTCTTTCTCTCCGCTTTGGAGGTATCAGCCCCTGGGCCAGGTATCACTTCTTTCTTTTTCCGCCCGCGAGCCAAAGGCGGATGAACTTCGCCTTCGAAAGAAGCCAGAAGACCCTTCACATAGCTCAAGTCTTCGTCTTCCATCGGACTTTCTGCAAAACAAATTCCGAACGAGGTTAGACATCACAAGTCAAAATCAAACTAAATTAGGTACGCGAGCGAATCCTACCATTAGACACTATTAAACGACACTTAATGAGGTTTTCCTTGGTCAAAAACCTATCCATATAGACTTTGGATAGCCCCACCATGGACTTAAGAAGATTTCCCTCTTCTTCTGACATCTTCTCACAAGTGATATCCGCACGGGGAACCTCCCACCTTGTTCGGATATCCCACTCGGACTTACACCTAACAAAGAAAAATTTGCTCTTCCATCGCTTGATGGAATAAAGGACTTTCCCTAAAAACTTCCTCCCAGGGCGAGTCGAGAAATAGTACCAATCGGCATTAGACTCCAAGCAAAGGCTAACCAACAGGCGGAACCAGCGGAAGGTCGGATTTACTCCATAGTTCTTAAAAACCATGACAAATCCGTTGAGCAGTCTCCAAGAGTTCGGAGTTAACTGCGAGGGACACAAATGGTATTCCTCTAAGATTGCCTTAGCAAAATCAGAGAAAGGAAGCCTAAGCCCACCTAGCAACGCGTCCTGATAGACAGCTATCTCCCCCTCCCTGGGGGCACTCGCCCTCTCCCCTGAACAAGGAACCCTAACTTCAAATAACGAGAGGTCTATCTCGTATCTCTCTACTAAGTCATCTACATCCTCCTGCCTTAGAAGGCTTATGAATGTGTCCGACCCTCTACCCATGGCCCTAGAGGCACGATGAACCCGCGAACCCTGAACTGGAGTGCCCCCAAGTTCACCCGGAATCACCGGAATCGCAACAGAGACCATAGGGTTGGATGGAGAAGGAATCGAGGACTCATGAGAAGAACTAGAGGAGGAAGAAACAACGCTAGCCATTACCTTAGAAAAGGAAAAAGACAATAAAAACGCAGAAAGCTCAAAACCAGGGCTCGCCAGAGAAGAGGAAATTTGGAGAAGAAGACGCGACTCGATTTTCGAAACAACCTTTTGCTGCCTGTACGGTTCCCCTTATATGCAAAGGCAACGAACTCGTGGCCGTTAGATCTTAAGATTGTGTTCCGATCAGAGCCATTGAACCAAAGGTCCACAAATCTGAACCGTTCAAATAAACCATCAAAACTCTGTCCACGTCAGCGGTACCAAGCGCCGCCTGACACACATGGAAAGCCACGCCCATCACCCATCATGACGTTGACAAACGCGCACGCCACGCACGTCGCGCCACTATCCTCCTTTAATGCTAAATAGCAGAAGAGACACGTGTCGTCTTAGGGAGCATGGAACGCTATGCGTGCGTAGAAGGTAGAACACATGCAGGTATACCTACAAAGCACACAATCCAACATAGGATCACCAAAATGCCAAAGGATTTACAAACAAAACGACAAACGTCATTTATTCAGGTTACATGGCGAACACAAACAAAACAAAAATAACAAAAACATGTTATCCGACGGACTAAAGTTAAAAATCCGCGGATCCATCCGAAGCCACGCTCGGATGAGACTCGGAGGAGATGCACGGACTCCACTTAGCGGTCACTATCCTCGTTCCCACTAGGAGGACACGGATCAAAGACGGGGCGAAGGTAGGGACCCACTTCTCTCTGGCGAGTCGCCTCCAAACATCTCAAATTCAAACGTATACCCCCAAAGATAAGTGACAACTAAAAGGTCCCCGCCTCCATGCCGTGATCAACATGAAAAGCCTCCCACCTGCGTGATACATATCTCACCTAGGTCCCGTTAATCAATAGAACGCTCGGCCACACACAAATTGCTCGGACTTACTAGGTGGATAAACCCGGTCCTTAATTCCGGCTGGATGTTAGGTGAAAGGAGTTGGGAATTCACAAGTGACGAGAGCATTGGCTAAAAGTGAAGAATTTATAAAAAGACAAGCGTTGAGCCATGATACAAAAGATTTCTGACTATGAACGTTACCCATACAAGCCCTTAAGTAGAAAAGCAGGTGAAAATTTATGAGAAAAATCTACCTCGATAACAGCACAAAGAGAACACAGTAAACGTCGGTCACCTATTAAAAACACATGTACCATAGATATAGACGAAGCCCACTCCTACATAGACGTGCCAACTAAGAAAATAACTTGTTCTCGAACCAAGCGAAACGTGCGATTAGCTCACCCCTCGCTCAGATTCTTTGAACAAGTACATTTTAGGGGGGACTAGTGTTACGGATATATTTGGTAAGACAGATGTCATTGACCTAGGAACCACCTGTCACACACAGGACCGTGCCTCGTCCGCCACGTAGCATCTTTGGCCACGTGGCAATATCACCAAATAACCTTGTACAATTCCGTTCGGCAATAACGTGAAGAAATAAATCCTGCGAACAAGTCCGTCGGAATTAACAGCCCTCTTATACAAGGCGTGAGGTGAAAGAAAAGAGGTAAATATCTAACGCCTCTACAGTAAGTAGGCCTTATCCACTTACTACAGTGGGCAGATATTTACTCTACTTACCTACAGGGCACCTACACACTAGGCAAATATTTTCCTACCGCCTTAGAAGATATTTACCTAGCCCACCGCCTTACCCCACCGCCTTGCAAAATATTTGTTTAAACCACCTCTAACTTGCTATAAAAAGAGAGGAAGGACAGAAAGGAAAGGATCCGAAAAAGTACTCACTACATATTACACAAAGAATTGCCTAAGATTCCTTGCCCTGATTTCTGACTTAAGCATCGGAGCTAAATCCGGGCAGAAAGGCCCAATTCCGACCCCTTTTTCTCAACTTTACAGGTCCATCAGTGGATAATTCCGGACGGAATTTCAGGGTGCATTCCGCGTTTCCCTGTTTATGAGCAGAAGTAAGCGTCCACACCAACTATAAATTTTAACCGTTTGTCAAAGGCTGAGACCAGATCACGAGGCCACAGTAGCCAAAGTGTGAGGTGAACCAGTTTTTGGCATCAACAATAAATAAAAATTTTATTTCTTTCGGGGAGGGTTTTACACTTCTTCTTTTATAATGTCCCTATCCGAATTCTCCTACCAGAATAGGTGGTCGGCGGTCAAGTTCTCCGTACCCCATTTATCTTTAATTTAAAAGTCAAATTCTTACAATAATAGAACCCAACAAATCAATCAATCATGGCTTAGCATCCGGTTTAGCTAATAGATAACGCAATGCCGAATGATCAGTGTAGACCATGACCTTAGAGAGCGCCAAATAAGGATGAAACTTATTAAAAGCAAAACCTATGGCAAGCAGTTCCTTTTTAGTGGTAGTATAATTCTCTTGTGCTTCAGTCAGAGTCTTGCTAGCATATTAAATGAGTTGGAAATACTTGTCCTTCCGTTGCCCCAAAATTGCCCCAACCGCATGATCGCTTGCATCACACATTGTTTATATATAAATATATATATATATATATATATATATATATATATATATATATATGATAAATGTCCCAATAAAATTTCAATCTTAATTTAAATAGAATTCAAAT
Source organism: Dioscorea zingiberensis (assembly GCA_026586065.1). Lineage (NCBI taxonomy): Eukaryota > Viridiplantae > Streptophyta > Magnoliopsida > Dioscoreales > Dioscoreaceae > Dioscorea > Dioscorea zingiberensis. The sequence continues at coordinate 31,238,467 of CM048818.1, forward strand.
ATATCATAATCTTGATATTTGGGATATTTATGATAAATAAATAAAATTTAATATAAGATTCTTTATGAGATAAGTTGATTGTATCTTAGAAAAAAAAAAGCACAAATCTCGAGGCAGACCCTTGGGCCAAAAGCACAAATCTAGAGGCAGGCCCAAGGCAATCTCAAATTCCAAGATAGCTTGAGAACACATATCTCAAGATAATCTCAAAATTCCAAGATAGACCCAGAACACACATCTTGACGCAATCACCCAGAAATACGAAATCTCAAGATGTGTGAATACAAATCCTGAGGCAATTATTATTTTTAATAATAATAATAATAATAATAATAATAATAATAATAATAATAATAATAATAATAAATTTGATTATGTTTTTATTAAAAAAAATAATTTAAATTTAATTAACTTTTAAAATAGGGATTTGATCTTATCACCTCACCTCATTACGAGAGTTGGGATCTCGTGGAGGCAGGCGCACGTGAGGATAAGGATGAGACATCCTTTTTAAAGAAGAGGTTAGACAGAAGATAAGGGAGAGAGAAAAATTTTGTCAGAGAGAACTTTATTTGGGAACAAGATTTTTGGGTGAAAAATATCTGTCTAGAGGAGCCTTTGGTCTAGAAGAAGAAGAAGCCCGTGATTATCCACCGGTTGAAGAAGACAAGGAAGTTAATTTTTATATTATAATATATATATATATATATATATAATAAAAGCCCTTAGAACCCCAACTTTTGATATCTTGGAGAATCAGGGGACATAAGTAACCCTAGTTTGAGGGAGAGTCAGGTTGGGAGTCATAAGGAGATTAAAAAAAAAAGAAGGGTGTGATGTATATATAATATATTATATAAAAAAATAAAAATAAAAAAAAATTCCATTTCCTTCTTCACATCCGCGCTACCTGAGAAGCCCTTGATTACGCCTTTTACGCTTTTGCCACCAAGCTTGCCGCCCTAGCCAAAGATCCTTCCGTCTGCTCCGCCTACCACCAACATATTCCCGATCAGCCTGCCGCCAGCGCTGGCTCTTCTATATTACCGTGTCGTCGGCCCGAGCCCCTCTTGCTGTGGCCAACACACGATCAGCTCCGCCTATGCTCGCCAGCCTGCTGCCTAAGATAGCTTCTCCACCCGTTCGCACTGTTGGCCTGAGTCCTCCTCACCACGGCTAGCACACCGCCGGTCCATCCAAAGATCCGCAGCTGAAGCCCACCGTTGATGATCGTCGCTGCAGTCAAACCTGATGTCGTACCTCTGCGCCTCACAGCTGGTCTCCGTGCTGATGGCCACCCTTTAATAATCCAAGAGATCCATCTAAGGCAGGACGATCGCCTACCGGCTTCCAGCCGCCGTTGAAGCCCACTTTGCGTCACCGAGCTGCTGTTGAAACCCTCTGCGCCGCCGTAGAAGTCCCTAGTAGCCGTCGAAGTCCCCTGCTGCTCCAAATGCTGCCAGGGAGAACTGCATCACCCTCCTTCTCTCTACCATTGCTGAGGCCTGCCGCTGGAGAAGCCTCTGCGCCTCCACCAAGGTTCGGCCGATCACCAGCGCTCGAGGGCAATGAAAATGATGATAGTGATAAAAAGGGTTCAATGGACGCTGCCAAACCTCCTCTGCCGCAGGAGAAAGAAATAAGGGTGCGACCTACATGCTCTCATTGCCGAGCCGCTGTCGCCATCATCGGGGAAGGAAGACTCCCCAGTCTTGAAGCCCCCTTGTTGTTCTTCTTCTAGGAATAAAAGGAAAAAAATAACAAAGAAGAAGTAGTTCTCAAACATCACCAACACTCTGATTTTAAAAGAGATCCAAATACAATTATGAGGCTTTTCCTTACTTGATATCCAGTAATCATTTTGCCCAGCTGCTTGAGATTGGACTGCAGAAATCCATGCTCTCTATACAAATAAGCCCATAATTGTTGTCCAGCACAAGAGTGAAGATAAAAAATTTGTAGCTGAAGAGATTTCACCCATGGTCCTCATTAGGATAGGAGAAATGGTTGAGGATAACTCGGAATCAACTATTGAGAATGCTGTTGACGGATGTTGCCATCATTGTTGGTCTGAATGTCATGTGTATCATCAATGAACGTATAGCTGCCGAGAAAAATTAAGATGATGAAGACCTTCAAATTATAGGGTATCAAGCTCAGGAGCGGGATGTTGTTGGCATCTGAGCACTGCACAATCATGACCTGTGAAGAGATGTGTGAAGAGGATGTATGCTAAGCTTAAACGATAGGACCAAAGGTTGAGCAACCTGAATGGGCTCCAAGTGTTGTGGGATATGAAGATGGTGATAGCTCTGGTTGATCTCATTGCTGCAGGTTTCTTGAATAGAAGCATGAGTCACAATTCCCAACAATAGGCTACGTTCATGATGCTGTTTCTTTATCAAATGGTTGACAACCAAGATGTATACTTCTTTCCCAAGTACAAGACATTGAAAGTAGCATATTATGTACTCTTGAGAATGCAAAGATATGATAACAAAGAATGGGTTGTTCTCATATGCATAATTCCATCTCCTCCTTTGTTTCAAATACTATAAGGGTGTTTCTCGGCTGCAGTGCAATCATACTTGGCAAAAAAAAAAAACAAAAAAAAGAAGTAATTCAACTAAAGAACAAGGAGAAAGGGTTGCTGCTGTTTGATGAGGAGGCTGCTGTTGCTGCTGTCATTATAAGAAAGAGGATGTTAAAACTAAAGGATTGATATAATCCATTGTATTCTAGAAGGATTCCAATGCTTTGTTGTTTGAGAACTTGTACTATTGATAGTGTTGTGCACCTGTTCAATGAAATATCCAAGAAAGAAAGTTGCAAGTATGGAGAAGCTTGCTTCTGAATCATCAAATGAGAAGGTTGACCAAGACAACCCCCATGTGGAGATTCAGGATTTCGAAATGACACAGTTGATCAATGCAAACACTGAACATGTCATGCAGGAGGAGTCTAACTCTCTCTCTTGAAACTTCATTGCTGCTGGATGTGACTTCAGAGTCAAGATTTGAATTTCCACTAGACACAACTGAAGATGAAAGTCATTGCCCAAGTGCGCCAACCCAAGCGAGCAAGTTGAAATTGAAAGGGAAATATACTTTATGGGATAGAAAGCAAATAGTATGTTGATTTGATGATTTAAAAAAAAAGTCATGAGAAAGAATGAGCCCATTTGAAAGTAAAAGTTTGAGGATTTAAAAAAAAATGAAATCATGCAAAACAAGGGAGCTGGGCCCTATGTTCTAAAATAAACGATATAATAAATAGAAAGAGAAATGGCCCATTTAAAATTTGGTGATTAAAAAAAAGAAAAATGATAAAATAACGCGGAGAGTTGGGCCCACTTAAAAAAAAGGGGGTTGATTTTATAAAGTGGGCATTTTGTAGTTCAAATATTGCAATAAAAAGAGGGAAGTTTGGGCCAATTTGGCTAATGGTGAAAATTAGTGCAAAAAAAATTTTGAACGATTGCCATAAAATAAATCAATCAGCTGCCAGGCTTTGAAATAAGTTTAATAGAGAATTGGGCCCATTTGGCTTCTGATGAAAGCTATGCAAAATGTGAGAAAGTTGGAGAGTTGATTAATGACCGAAGGGGGCTGATTTAATATAATAAAATTATTATTAATGAAATGGGTATTTTAAAGCTAGAATGCAATTTGAATACATCTCGAGGCAATGGCGCATATCGGGGTGGCACAAAATACAAATCTCAAAGTTAGTAATGCGCATCTTAAGGCGATAGTGAAACGCTCACTTTAAGGCGGCTGATAAAATCCAAATCTCAGAATGGCACGAATCTCGAAGTGGCGAGGGAATACACCTTCTGAGGCGACTGATACAATGAGGATCACAAAGCAACACTCACTTTGAGGTAGCTAATAAACTCAAGTTTCAAATCGTCATATATCTCGAGGCGGAGATATGGCATTCATCAAGAGATGGTCGACAAAATGTAAAGCGGTGCAAATCTCAAAGTGGCGCTAAAGTAGGCATCTTGAGGCAACCGATGGATCATAAATTCTGAAGTGGCGAAGCATAAACTCCACGCCAGAAGGCAGCGCCATTTATATAAATAAAATGAATAAATTATATACATCTATATGATGATATCTATATGTAATAAATTATCATTTTCTGCAATAAAATGAATTATTTTTCATTGCCTCTACTTGTACTCTTTTGCCCTTAATCGGAGGTTCCCAAGACTCTGTCTGGAATAATTAATAATAGAGGCTTGCCTCTATTAGGAATGGAAGAACCCAAAAACCAAAACAAATATGATATTTGTGATTCGATATGTCGCCTGGTGTCTCTTCACATACACTATGTCAAGCGTTTATTTTCGATTCTACAAATTCTAGCACGCCCAGTGGGACTCATATTCCTCCCCCATCTTTGAGGCAAAAGTACAAGTAGAGGCATTGTTCCTATATCCTGTAAAAGAAAACTTACGTTGTTATTTTTCTTATTGCATACAAAATGGCATTCAAGGACTCAACCACACCTTGAAGCCCAAAGCTCACCATTTTCCTCGGAGAAGGAACTGAAGTCCAACTGCCCAACTGTACCTTTAACACTTGAGCTGCTGGAGCCGAGCTGAGGTTTTGCACAATCTCTGAGTCCGTGCAGTTCGTAAGGAGGCCTTCATCTTCGGAGGAGAACCTGATGGTTCCACGTCTCCCATCCAAGGGCCGTCGCCCGAACGTGATCGTCCCGAAGACTGATGAAGACGTTGTTGCTAAATAACCTAAGAGAATATCCGCTTTCAAGAGACTGTCCCACCCTAAGAGGGTAGTGTCTCTTGATAATGAAGATGATGAGCCTACTTTCACAGTTACTGCTAAAGGGCGAGAAAGTGGAATATTCTATTCTGATGAGGATACACCTAAGAAAAGTGTGTTCTCAAGGCTCACACCAAGGACGGTTAAAATTCCAAAGCAAAAGCTGGATTTTGTGTCTTTCTAAGAGCACAAACACAACCAAGTGGGTTCATTCAATAACTCATTTGAACCACTTAAGCTGGTAAAGAAGAATTCAACTATGGCAGAGATACGGCCTCATCCAAATGAAAACAAAGGTGACAGACCCCCAAAGTCCCACCATAAGGATTCCTTCAACAAAAACCTCTACAGGACTTACACAGCGTCAAAGAAGCTGCAGTCAGAGAAGATGACGGCGAGGGAATTCTACCAAAAGAAGAAGCAGCTAGAATCAAAGGCACGTAAGACGGTTTTTGATCAGATAGCTTCCGCACAGAATCAAGCCAAGACCTCCCGCTCGAAGTTTCACTAGAGGAGAGAGATGAAAGATGAAGAAACGTCTGATATGGATGTAGAAGTACACATTGTTCGGATGGTCACTGAAGCTCAAGGAGATCTAGTACCCGAACGAGAACAACCAGGGGTGTTCACAAGGTCTCGTAGAAGGGCCACAGACTCTCAAAGTGGGGTGAGGGATGAAGGTTCAAGCCAGATGCCACATGAGGGTCAGAGAACAGGGAGCCTTCCAATGTTTTGCAGGCCAACAAATTAGAGGGAGGCAGAGCCTCCAAATGAAGAAGCAGAGGATGAACCTGCCTTCGTTTATAATGGAGATGATATTACAAGGATTGTCCAGCAAATGGAGAGACTCCGACAAATGAAAAATCGGGAAGCTGAATATTAATGGCTTAATAAAAACACGACAATTATGATGAAGTCAATGGTGAAAATGCAGAGACAAACGGCTGCCTTAATGGAAAGTCAAAAGGCGCAAAGGCCGAGAAGTCCAAATCCACTGCTAAGAGAAACCCCTAGGCTAGTAGAGCAAGGGAGAACCTCTCCACAACTAAGAGAAGTCCCTAAGCAAGGAGAGCAAGAGGGAACTTTATATGCTCCTATAAGAGAAATCCCTAGGCGAGGAAACCAAGAGGGTCCAGAGCAATCAGTTGCAATGACTCAAGAGGAGATACAACGGATGGTGGCAACTAAATTGCAGCAAGCTAAAGAGAAGGAGATAAAGGTTGATGGAGATAAACCCTATCCCAGTTATCATGACCTAGTACCCTATCCCAAAGGATATAATGTACCTAAATTTAAGCAGTTTGGTAGGATTGGCAACCCTGATCAACACTTAGCTCACTTTGTGACGGCCTGTGGAGACACAAGTGCAAAGCCTTCACTCCTTCTCAGGCAGTTTTCTGCAAGTCTTACAGGAGTGGCATTTGAGTGGTATTCCAGCTTACAACCCGAGTCAATTCAAACCTGGCAACAGCTAAAAGATGCATTTCCGGTACGATTTGTCGGAGTAAGTAACAAGATCATAATTACCAACCTCGCAGCCACTCGTCAAAATAAAGATGAAAAGGTGGTGGACTATATTATGATATGGAGAAACCTGAGCATCAAATGTGAACAACCCCTTCATCAGCCATAGGTAGTGGGTTTACTGCTCGTGAACATTGATAGTTGGATGACACCCTTTCTGAGTACATCTGGCATCACTAGATTCCAAGAATTGATTTCACATGCTAAGAAATTGGTAAGGATGAGCCCGAAGGTGTTTTCTAATTTTCAAGCTCCAAGGAATGACAGAGAAAAGCCCAAAAGGACAGAAGGTGTCAAGTATACCGCTACAACCTTCAACATTGATAAAGGAAAAGGTATTGCGGAGTCTCACAAGCCTGAACAGGTAAAGTCACCCACCTTAGGTGCTGCTGGTAATGAATCAAAGCCTCTTCCCTCCTTGAAAGAAAGGATGAATAAGAAGTATTCTTTTAGGAGAGATAAGGTACTGAAGATCTTTGAAGATGCTGTGAAAGAAGGTCTGCAACTTCCTGAATGCAAAAGGCCAGAAGGGCAGAGCAAGAAGGATCATCCTAGTTACTGCCCACACCATAGAGTGTTGGGACAGACAATTGAAGACTGTTATGTTTTCAAGAATTGGGTTGAACGACAATATCGAGAGGGCAAGATTACACTCTCGAAGAATGTTTTGTTGGAGCAACCAGCTGAGCATATCCGCTATGTGACCATCCTAGACTATGAGGAATCATCCCAAGGAGAACTCACAGTAGTGGGCAATAAAGTAATACTCCCCTCAGCAAAAGATGATAGGCCTCCTGCTGTTCCAAAAGGATTGTGGGAAGTATTCATATCCAAGAAGTCAAGTAAGATGTTGCAGAAGTTGGCTGAGCTCCCAAGGATTACATGGAGATGCTCCCAAGAACCCCCCAAAGGGATCCCAATAAAACAAAAAAAGAAGAAGAACAAAAAGAAGAACAAGAAGCGCGAACAATCAAAGCGCAAGAAGTCCATCATAGAAGAATATATCGAGTCCCTCAACGAATATAAGCAGAAGGAAAGGGTCTTGATCACTCTTAGAGACTATTTTGCCGAGGAGGTTGAAGAATTACTTGGGGAATTAGCTGAGGAAGATGATGAAGATATGCAAGTGGAAACTTGCAGGGTTATTACTGGAGGAGAATACCCTTTCTATAACCCAGATGAAGATGATGACAATGACAGCTCCTCTGAGCCAGAAGATTCTTACGACCGTTACAACTGACCCTATATCAGTAAGAAGCAAAAGAAGATGGTGGCTTTCAGGGAAAGAGTGAAGAAGGCGAAGGCCAGACTCTTGGAACCACACCAACCCGAAGAGCCAAAGAAACCTTATTACACCCCGAAGGCCCCAAAATATAAGGTCTTAAGGAAGGCAATGCCTATTGAGGAAATCCCTGCATTCATTCAAAGAGTGACAGAGGAATCAGCAAACATGCTACTATATCTGCATATTGAAGATGCTGAGTGGGACGAGTGCGGGACATACCCTCCAAAAGCATTAGGGCAAAATTTTGTTTAAGAGGTCGTGGAGTCTTCGCCTCCAGAAAAAGCAGCCAATAATAAGGGGAAGTCTATTCTCCAAAACATCAAGATTAAGAAGAGTAAGAGGAAGGAGCTTTTTGATCAAGCCATGGAAATGGGACTGGAACTACCTAACCCTAAAAGGTCGTGCTTGATGCATCTTGGTAGTCATCCAAACTACTGTCCATATCACCGACTTGTGCAACATACCATAGAGGAGTGCAAGAATTTCCAAAAATGGTTACAAAAGAAAGTTTCCAAGGGAAATTTGACACTCATTGATAACTATTTTGAGGAAAAGGGCGAATGCCGGGCCATAAATTCTCAAGAAGATTCTGAGGATGAATTGAACTTCCCAGATGAAGAAGATGATGAAGCAGCTTAAATACCATTTTATGTACATCAAATGCAACTCAGAGCTCGGAAAGTACTTCAGCCAAGACAGGCATCCAGCTCCCATGACACAAACAAAGGAAAGGCGATTGAAGAAGGAAACATTTTACCAAAGAAGCCTTCAAAGATGCCGAACTACAATATTTTGGCACACTTGAGGAAAGTCCCGGCACTTCTCAATATGTACGATGCACTGATGATGTCAGCTTAAGTCAGAGAATCTCTAATACATGCCCTACAAAATCCTGATGGGTATCAGGCCTACTTTGCCGAAGTCAACATGAAAGAGGCTCTGTACGCATTTCATACACCTTCAGTGTCCTACACGGATGAAGATTTGTTGCTTGGGACTACAGAATACAACAGACCGTTATATATGACAGGTTATTGTGATGGGATAAGAATCAACCGAGTTTTGATTGACCCAGGGTCCTCGGTGAACCTAATGACCCTCAACACTCTTAGGGCATTGGCTCTCGAAATATGCCACTTGTCTCAGAAGAAGATCATTATTCAGGGTTTCAATTAGCATAGCCAAAAGGCATTGGGGTCCCTCACTCTGCCAGTTAAATTTGGAAAGAAGATATATGATATGAAATTTCATGTGATCGACGCAGATGCCTCATACAAAGCCTTATTGGGGAGGCCATGGATCTATGAAAACCAAATGGTCCCTTCAACACTTCATCAGTGTGTGAAGTACGTGGTCGATGGGGAAGAATTTTGGATTGATGGAGAAATCCAACCCTTCGGTATCCATGAAGTCCATTACTAAGATGCGAGATATTACCTTAAGCCTTCAAAAGGGGGCAAATTCCCAGGCCCAAAGGTAGAGTCTCTAGTGAAGATACCCAAGTCTACTTCTGTCTCCAAAGAGAAAGCTTCAACATTGCCTCACTTCGGTAGTGACACTGAGTCCTCAGTAGATGAAAGTGATGAAGACACACACCAAAGCAAAGGCCAAGCTAAAGGGTCCACCCAAGAAAGCACATTCCACATCACAAGGATTCCGGATAGGCTCTACAAATCCTTGGATGATCTGAATGTTAACACCGTTGAGAAGTTGAAGACAGTCTATGTCCCAGCTCGGCATAGAAAGGAGGAGGCATCCTCTTCTATAAATCTAAAAGCAATAAAATTTCAAATGATGATATCATAAACATTGAAGAATTAGAAGATAATAAAATGCAACTCAAAAATTTCCCCAGTTATTATCCCGACAAGCTAAAGATAGTAGTTAAGAGGTATGGGGGCAAAATGAAATGGTAAAGGAAGTCATATCAGCGCTTTCGTCGGTTGTGGAACCCTGCACACGTGGAGAAGAGAGGAATAGACTACTCCGAATCTTCCAGGCATTCATGTTACATGACAACGTCAACGAAAGAGGAAGAGGAGATTAAAATGAAGAATGCGCCACTTGAGCTAGAAGACGGGGGGCAAGCGACAATTGATGAATCGATCGAAGTCAACTTGGGGAGTGATGAAGACCCGCGGCCAACCTTCCTAAGTACACAATTGTCGGAAGAAGAAAAGGCATCCTTCATGGCTCTTTTGAAAGAGCATATCGACTGCTTTGCCTGGATTTGAAATGAAATGCCAGGGTTAGATAATGAGGTAGCCATTCACAGGTTAGCTATCGACCCCAGTGTTACCCCAGTCAAACAAGCACCAAGGAAAATGAAGTCTGACCTAGAAGAAAGAGTGATAGAAGAAACAAAGAAGCTGATTCAGGCAAATTTCATCAGGGAGGAGAAATCCCTTATTGGGTAGCCAGTATAGTGCCTGTGATGAAAAAGAATTGGCAGATACGGATATGCATAGACTTCAGAGACCTGAACAAAGCATGTCCTAAAGATGATTTTCCCCCGCCAATTATGGAGACCTGTAATACAATACATTTTCCTTGGCTTCTTTATTGTATTACCTTAACAGAATGTTGATAGGAGCTGAGAGTAAATACACACCAATTGAAAAGCAATATCTAGCCTTACTGTTTGCAGTCAAGAAGCTAAGATACTATTTGCTAGCACATAAAGTTATCCTCATATCAAAGATTGAACAACTCAAATATCTCATGACAAGGCTATTGCTTACGGGAAGACTCGCAAAGTGGACGCTGATTCTGATGGAATTTGCCATAACGTACACTCCACAGAAAGCTATTAAAGGGCAGGCATTGGCAGACTTCCTAGCGGCACATCGTCTTCTTGATTATTCACTACTTAATTATGATCTCCCTGACGAAGAGACATTAACAGTGGAAGAAGCAAGGTGGCAACTATACTTTGATGGAGCGTCTTCTATAAAGCCAGCACTCATGTCCACGATTCCACAAATCAAAGCTGGGATATGACTTGTGTTCGTCATACCGGAAAGGGGAATCCTCATATATGCACTCTCCCTTACAGAGCCATGCACAAACAATGAGGGAGAATATGAAGCCTACATAGCTGGTTTGGAATTGGCAATCCAAATGGGAATCCAACACATTCATATATTTGGAGACTCACAACTCATTATCAAGCAAGTTGAAGGAGACTACAAGATATATAAACCTGAACTTCTTAGATATCACAAGAAGGTCAAAGATCTGATGAAGAAAAATCCCCCAAGTACAGTTGAGGAGGGTTTTAAGATCAGAAAATGGAGAAGCTGATTCTTTGGCAAAAGTAGCAAAGGAACTGGTGAATCGAGATTATGAAGAAATCGATATAACCATAAGAAATAGAAGGCCCAAAGGTACGATACTTGATGATGTCGAAAAGGAAAGTACTGGGGGCAAAGCGGAAGTCTTCACCCTCGAAATGCCAGAGGAAGATTGGAGGCATCCATTCATAGAATATTTGAAATATGATAAACTCCCAAAGGGCAAATCGGAAGGTCTTCAGATAAAGCGAAGAGCCCTAAGATTCACCCTCATAAATGATTTACTGTACCGCAGGTCATATGATCAGCTACACTTGCGATGTCTTTCATATGAAGAAATTTAAGAAGTCATGCATGATGTTCATTCCGGAATATATGGTGAACACCAATTTGGGCCACAGATGCGACTTAAGATCAAGTGCTTGGGATATTATTGGCCATCCATGGTTAGAGATTGCATCGATTATGCAGGAAGATGCCATCTATGCCAAATACATGGTGATTTTATTCATCAACATCCAAATCCTCTACACCCCACAGTCTCTTCATGGCCCTTTGAGATATGGGGAACAGATGTAGTCGGTCCCATTGAACCTCCATCATCTTTGGGACACCGATTCATACTGGGTGCAACAGATTACTTCTCTAGGTGGGTAGAAGCTATTCCGCTGAGAGAAGTGAAAACCGAAAATGTTATCAAATTCTTCAGGGAGAACATCTTATACAGATTTGGGACTCCAAGCAGAATTATCTCAGACAATGGCCCCGCATTCAGAAGCTTCAGGATTGGAAGATTTGCACAACACCACAAAGTAGACTGGAGATATACCTCCATCTATAATGCTAGAGCAAAATGGATTGGCAAAAGAATTCAACAAGACCCTCTCAAAGCTATTGAAGAAAGCTGTGTCCAAAACTAAAAAGGACTGGCATGAGAGACTCCCGAAGATACTGTGGGCCTATTGCACCACTTATAGGACTCCAACACAATGTACACCATACCTCTTGAAATCCAGATACCCTCATTGAGGATGGCGGTCCAAAATGAAATTTAAATTGAAGATAATATCCGGCTTCGTCTTGATGAGTTGGACTCTCTTGACGAGAAAAGGATGAGAGCACAGCAGACTCTTGAAGTCTACAAGGCCTAGATGTCTGATGCGTTCTAACCGCAAGTGTACGGGTCGAATCAAGTAATAAAGTGGACTTGAAGTCGGGTTATCGATCCTCAGGGAGTAGGAAGTACTAGTACTATCTATTTGTCTATTATCTCATCGATCGGGAATTGGATGACTATGAACTAACTCTAAACCTAGAACTTAGAAATTGAAATTGCACAATCGATTAATATTTGGAGAAATTCAATCAAGAAAGGGATACTTGGGTGTTTGAATCCCCTTTGGATTTGATGAAATTGGTTAGTGCACACTATGTCAATGCTTGATGATCCATTAGCCAAAGATACCTAATGTGCTTTCACTCTCTCCACCAGAGATGAGTTACTACCCTAATGCCCTCATTGATGATGTCTCGACCTAATTTGGAAAGATTAGGGGAATAAACAATGTGAAAGAGTCGCCCTCCTTAGTACCCGGGCTCCCGGTGTACTCCTAATCCCTTCTATTGGAGAGAGTCTACACGTGGGGAGGCATTCGCGTCTTCCCCCACATGGACAACAATAGTCTCTCCGGGCTCTCGCAACGTAGAGAGACTACTACCTCAATACAAATCATCCAATAGACCTAATGAAATCATACAAGCATTTAACATAGAAACACTAATTTAATTAAAATAACATCCAAAGGTTCATCTACACCCAAACATCAAGAAATTAGCCCTCCATCAATGGAGGGCAACAATCCACAATGTTGATGCCAAAAACTGGTCCACCTCACGCTTTGGCTACTGTGACCTCGGGATCTGGTCTCAGCCTTCAACAAACAGTTGAAATTTATAATTGGTGTGGACGCTTACTTCAACTTCACGGAGAGTGCTCGGAATTGGGCCTTTCTACCCGGATTCAGCTCCGATGCTTAAGTCAGAAAACTCGTAAACGGGTAGTTTTAGACACGGGTAAGTTCTTTTTATCATCATTTTTCCGATCCTCCTCTTCCTCTTTTATCCCTCTTCTTTTATAGCAACTTAAAGGCGGTTTAGGGAAGGCGGTGGAGCGAGGCGGTGAGAATGAGAAAATATCTTCTAAGGCGGTGAGAAAATATCTCTACTAAGGCGGTAAGAAAATATCTGCCTACTATGTAGGTGCTACGTAGGTAAGAAGAAAATATCTACCTACTGTGTAGGTACTGCGTGTGTGAGTAGAAAATATCTGCCTACTGTGGAGGTAAGTGGATAAGATCTACTTACTGTAGAGGTGTAGATACGCTCTTACCCAGATGCCCACCACCTTCTTGCTTTTTGTTTAATTCCGACGGACTTTTTATAGGGGTGAGCCCTTTTTATTTGCCGGACGGAATTATATAATGAGCTTGGTAGTGGCTGACTGTCTTGTGGCCAAGCGAAATGTGGCTCTTTGTGTGACAGGTGGCCATTTAGGCAGGCGACACGTGTTTTACCAAATATTTCCGTAACACTAGTCCCCCCCCAGAGTGTACTTGTTCGAAAAATCTGAGCGATGAGTGAGTTAATTTGCACTTTTCGCTTGGTTCGAGAACAAGTATTTGCCTTAGCTGGCGTGTCTATGTGGGTGTAGGTTTCTTCCTAGATACATATGTTTTAATAGGTAACCGACACTTGTTGTGTTGTCTTTTCGTTGTCTTGAATCGAGGTAGATTTTTTCTCCGAAATTTTCGTCTATAGTGCCACCAAGTTTTGCTATTTAAGGAGCTAACGTGGATAATGTTTTTATCCAGCATCTTTGCGTTTTGGTAAAATGGCTCAGCGTTTGTCCTTTTTAAAATTTTTTACTTTTACCCAGTGTTCTCGTCGCTTACGGATTCCAAGCTCGTTTCATGAACACCTATCGGAATTGAGGACTGGGATTATCCAGTTGGTAAGTCCAAACGGCTGTGTATGGCCGTCAATGCTGGTTGTTGATAGGGGATTGGGTGAGATAAGCATTGAGGAAGGGTGGGAAACCTTCCATGTTGATCATGACGTAGAGGAAGGGGATCTTCTAATTGTTACTTTAGATATTACCTATGCAGGGGATGTGCGCTTTGAAGTTGAAATGTTTGGGAGCGACTCCTGTCGCAGAGAAGTGGGTCCCCATCTTCGCCCGCGCCCTTTGCCGGGATTTCCTAGCGATAATGAGGACAGCGACGGGTGTGAAAGTCCGTGCGTCTCCTCCGAGTCTTATCTGAGTGGGTCTTCAGACGGCTTTGTGGATTGTTAGCTGGGGAACTCCGACGGAAGATATGTTCACCAGGATTTGCCCTGTTGCTTTGTTGTGTGCTTTTTAATACTACCGTTGTTGTAAAATGAATAAAGTTTATTAATTTGCTTCTAAAGTTTTTTATTTTTTCAAGAAGAAATGATCACTGGTGATCCTATGTTGGGATGCATGCGTTTTGTCTCTTATGGTGCGGGCTTTACACGACGCCTGTTACTCCCTGAGACGCCACGTGTCTCTTCTACTATTCAGCATTAAAAGAGGGGTAGTGGCGCGATGTGCGAGTCGTGCGCGTTTGTCAACATCATGATAGGCGCGGTTTTCTATATGTCAGGCGGTGTTTGGTATGCTGACGTGGACAAAATTTTGATTCGTTTGAGGAAAAGGGATAATGGCTATTTGAACGGTCCAGATTTGTGGACCCTTGGTTAAACGGTTCGATCGGGGTATAGCTCTGGGATCTAATGGCCAGGAACTCACCTCCCGTCCTCTTTACATATACGCAGAATCGTAGAGGGGAAAAGGGTTTCATTTCAAAAGTCGAATCGCGTCTTTTGACTACTTCTTCTTCTCCGGCGAGACCTGGTTTTAAGCTTTCTGTGTCTTTTTCCTGTCCTTTTCTCTTCTAAGGTAATGGCTAGTGCTACATCTTCTTCCTCTAGTTCTTCTCACGGGTCTTTGATCCCTTCTCCGTCTCACCCTACGGTCTCCGTCGCGATTCCAGGAGAACCTAGGGATATCCCAGTTCAGGGTTCGCGGGTTCACCCTGCTGCTAGGGCAATGGGTAGGGGATCTGGTACTTTCATAAGCCTTCTTGGGCAGAAGGATGTAGATGGCTTGGTGGAGAGATATGAGATAGATCTCTCTTGGTTTGAGGTTAGGGTTCCTTGTTCTGGGGAGAGGGTGAGTTCTCCCAAGGAAGGAGAGATAGCCATCTATCAAGATTCGTTATCAAGTGGTCTTAGACTTCCTTTTTCTGATTTTGCTAAGGCCATCCTAGAGGAGTATCATCTGTGTCCTTCACAGCTGACTCCGAACTCTTGGAGATTACTGAACGGCTTTGTCATTGTTTTCAAAAATTACGGAGTAAGTCCGACCGTCCGTTGGTTCCGTATGCTGTTTAGTCTATGTTTAGAGTCTAATGCCGATTGGTATTACTTTTCGGCTCGCTCCGGAAGAAAGTTTTTAGGGAAAGTTCCCTCTTCCATTACGCGGTGGAAGAGTAAATTTTTCTTTGTCAAAAATAAATCCGAGTGGGATGTCCGAACGAAAGAAGAAGAGATTCGTCAATGACGGGGCTATCCAAAGTTTATATGGATGAGTTCTTAACCAAGGAAAGCCTCGTTAAATGTCGTTTAATAGTATTTGATGGTAGGATTTATTCATGTGTCTATCTTAGTTTGATCTTGAATCGCGACATCCAACATGATTCGGAATTTGATTTTGCAGAAAGTATGATGGAGGATGAAGACTTGAGCTACGTTAAGGGCCTCCTAGCTTCCTATGAAGGTGAAGTCCATCCGCCCTTACCTCGTAGGCGAAGGAAGAAGGAAGCGGCCTCTAGTAGTAAGTGTGTTGATACCTCCAAAGAAGAGAAAAAGAAGAGGAAGAGAAAAGAGGTCGATTCTTCCAAGAAAATGGGCAAAAGCGACCCCGCTACAGGGTCCTCACGGGAGAGGAGGATGAAGAGGAAGAATTCCGAGGACGCGTCGGGTCCCGGAATTATGATTGAACAGGTGAGTTCTCCTGTGGAAGAGGCTCGCCCGGCTTTATCCCCAATTTTCTAAGGGCCCTCTTCTAGCCAACTAGAAGATATCCTCCTTAAGGAGGTAAGGATCTACTTCTTAAGGGTATCATCGTTCTGCAATAGTTTTTGAACTTAGGTTTTGTTTTATAGGCGGAGGCAGGAGAAGCGACTCTCTTAGATAAACTAAGGGTGGCGGACTCAGTTTTAAGAGGACCGGCAACTCAAGGGAAGGAGTTACCCTCTGAAGACATCACTTTTCGGGATGCTGCTTCCGTGAAAAATGTTTTGATGGCCATGCGGCCCGAATAGCTCTCCACTAAGCTGCGGGGAGCCGGGAGGGAAGAGGCCACTCGCCAGCTTTTCCGATCGGCCATGCTGGTAAGGACCGTTCTCACATTTCTCTTGTTCCTAAACTTGGTATCATCTATGACTCCTTTGCCATTTCATAGACTACGCATTGGGCGGATCGAGTCGGTAATCTTTGTCAAGAGGACTTGGCAAAGATGGAAGCAAGTAGGGCAGAATTTGCCCAGCTAAACTCTAAGGTGGAGGCCTTGGAGAAAAAGAAAAGAGGCAGCTCGCTATTATCCATACTTTTGAAAAGGATAAAGCCGAGCGGCTTCAGCAGTTGGCCACCATAGAAAAAGAGAAAAATGACTTAGCGGCCAAGCTGGGGAGTTCCTAGGGCTCTCTTCAGACTGCTAAGGAGGATATCAAAAGACTTCAGGACGACTCTAGCAGTTTGAAGAAGGAACTTAAATCTGCTCAAGATGAGCGTACTGACGCCCAATGGAATCGGAAGTTGAAAGTTGCGGAACTCGCCGCCATCCAAGTTGAGCTAGAGGAACTCAAGGGGGAGCGTGATACATTTAAGGAAGACTTAGCTTCCAGACAGAGGACCCCTAAATCCGACTCGCAAGAAATGAAAGACCTAATTGAACGAGCGGATAGATTGGAGAAGGAGGTCGCTCGGCTTAGGGCGAAAGCCAAAGAAGGGGCCACCCGCATTTATTCTGTAGTGCAGCAGGTGGGTCACCATGTTTCTCCTGCGGACGTTTTATCTATGGGGCTTGATGGAGTTTTGAAGAAGTTTATGGAGCTAAAAGAATTGCAACTTATAAAGACTCCAGAGGCTCCTGTCCCAACCCCTTCCGAACCTCCAACTCAAGTTCCCCCAGAAGCGACTGACCGCCTTAAGGGTCCTAGTTCTTAGGAATGTTTGAGGACATGCTCTTGTAAATACCTAGTTACTTTGGAATGTAATTTCAATTTACATGAATGAAACACAAACCTCTCTTTTGGTGAAGATTCATTTCCGTGTGATGGTTTTAACCATTTTAAGAAGTCCTTCGTAAGGTCTTTTTCTTCCTTCACTTGGCTTGTAAATCAAGCTTCATAGCAGGTTCTTCTTTTCTTAGTCCCATCTGGGGATTTTGTTTTGTTGAGTAAGACCCTTGCTTTTGTAAATGAGATTGTTGCCTCATATTTCGATCTGGATTTTTGTCCCTTGTTTCAGGATGAGAGTTATCGTTTATCCTTGTAGGATAATTCCAACTCATCTTTTAGGAATGAGATTTTCACCTCATTTTTGTAGAGAATGGGATTTTTACCTCATTTTTGTAGAAAGGGTTTAAGCTTTATTCCATGGAACATTTAGGAGGCGATTACAGGATTCACTGATAATAGTGCCGCAAGTGTTCAGTATGAAATGGTCGCTTGAGCCTCTTTCCTTCCATATTTACCAGATAATAGGTGCCTGCTCGGACAATTTTCTGTATGACATAAGGACCTTCCCAATTAGGAGTCAGCTTCCCCGTTCGGCTTTTGTTTCCCTGAAACTCATTTTCTCATAAGACTAGGTCGCCGACTTGGAAGAAGACTCTTTTTACCCTTGTGTCATAGAACCTTTTTACTCTCTGGCGGTAGACGGCTGCCTTTGTTTCCGCAGCTTCTCTTCGCTCTTCAAGTAAATCAAGCTCCGCTCGAAGATTCCTCTCATTTTCTTCTAATGAGAAAATTTGGTGTGTCCGTAGAGTAGGCATTCCTATTTCTGCAGATATGACGGCTTCTGCCCCGTAAGTGAGAGAGAACGGAGTTTCTCCTGTAGGGGTTCTTGTGGTTGTCTTGTAAGCCCAGAGGACGCTCGGAATTTCTTTGACCCAGTTAGTTCCTTGTTTAGAGACTCGGGTTTTGAGGGCTTGGAGTAAGGTGCGATTGGTTACCTCTACCTGGCCGTTGGCTTGGGGATGTGTCACCGAAGTTAATCTGGATTCAATTCCGATCTCTGAATAGAAGCTTTTGAAAGCCTTGTTATCAAATTGTCGCCTATTATCAGAAATGAAGGCGACTGGAATTCTGAATCGACAGATAACCGTCCGCCACAAGAATCCTTGACAAGCTTTCTCCGTGATTTTGGCCAAGGGCTCAACTTCTACCCATTTGGTGAAGTAATCGATAGCCACTATCAAAAACTTCAGTTGTCGAGTTGACGTGGGAAATGGCCCTAGGAGATCAACTCCCCAGATAGCAAATGGGCGAGGGCTAACAATTGGCGTGAGCAGTGTTGGTGGTCGTCTTTGAATCTTGGAATGCTGTTGGCAGGCATCACATTTTGAGTGACGCCATACTTGCATCTCGAGTTAATGTTAGCCAGTAATAACCCTGTCGCAGGACTTTGTAACTTAAGGCTTTGCCTCCTATATGTCCCCCTCCAATACCCTCATGAATCTCTTGTAGGATATAGTTTGCTTCTGTGGGATGCAAACACCGTAAGAAGGGTTGCGTATAGGACCTCTTATATAGATTTTCGCCAATGATGGTGTATTGAGCGGATCTGTAAGAGATCCGTCTGGCTTCTATCTTATTGGATGGTGTAGGTCCCCCTTGCAAGTGGTTTCTAATGGGATCCAACCAACTTGACTCTTCTGCCGTATTTTGTACCTCTCCTTCTAATCCCTCAATAGTTTTTTGTAGGAAGGTATTGTAGGTTAAAGGAAGATTCTGCATCGCCACTGGGCGCAGTGGCTTTTTTGGACAAAGCGTCCGCTTCTTCATTTTGTGTTCGACAGATTTTTTCAATCTAGAAATGGGCAAAGTGGGGGACTATTTTCTTTACTACTGTTTGGTATTTGATCATGTTCTCCTCCTTTGCTTCAAAGTTGCCCAATGTATGGCTAACGACCAGCTGTGAGTCCGAATATACATGTAGGCGTTGAATTCCGAGCCCTCAGGCAAAACGCAATCCTGCGATGAGGGCTTCATATTCGGCCTCATTATTGGTTGCTCGGAATTGAAACTTAAGAACAGTTGCAATTTTCCATTTGGAAGGAGAATAAAGGGCGGCGGCACCGACCTTTCTTGATTCTTTGATCCATCAACATATAAGGACCATGGGACGCTAGGGTTCTCTTCTAGATATTCTGGCGGAAATTCATCCTCATTTGCGGGAATGGTCAATTCCACAATAAAATCCGCCAGAACTTGAGCCTTGATTGTCGTTCGGGGTTTATAGGCGAGATCAAACTCACCCAACTCTATTACCCACTTGGCTAGACGTCCGGAGTTTTCAGGCTTATGGAGGATTTGCTTTAAGGGCTGATCCGTTAACCGTAACGAGTGGCGGCTTGAAAATAAGGCCTCAATCTTCGTGCGGATATGATGAGGGCGAAAGCCAATTTTTCAAGTGGTAGATATCTTGATTCCTCATCGTTAAGGATCTTACTTGTGTAATAGACTGGCTTCTGAACCCCTCTATCTTCCCTCAAAAGTACCGCACTGACCGCTCGAGGAGCAGTGGCCAAGTAGATATAGAGCTCTTCCCCTACTTGTGGCTTAGCCAACAGCTGAGGCGATCGGAGATAATCTTTAAGCTCTTGAAAGGCTTTCTCATATTCTTCTGTCCACTCCATTTTCGGTGCTTTTTGCAAGGCTTGGAAGAGTGGGAGGTTTTTCTCTCCGGCTTTAGAGATAAATCTCCCCAGAGCTGCTAGGCGTCCATTAAGCCGTTGAATCTCTTGGAGGCTTTTGGGTGATCCCATATCAAGGATGACTTTGACCTTTTCTGGATTCGCTTCTATTAATCTTTGGGTCAGTATAAATCCGAGAAATTTCCCTGACCGGACGCCAAAAGCACACTTGTTCGGATTTTATCGCATATTGTAAGTTCGAAGCGACTGAAAGGCCTCTTGTAAATCCGTTAGATGTTCGTCGGCTTTTCAGCTCTTCACCAGGATGTCATCCACATAAGCTTCAACATTTCTGCCAAGTTGCTTTTTGAAAACCGTATTCATGAGCCTCTGGAAGGTGGCTCCGGCATTCTTTAAACCGAACGACATTACCTCATAGCAATAAGTCCCTGTGCTTGTAATGAAGGATGTCTTTTCCTCATCATCTTTGGCCATTCGGATTTGATTGTAGCCTGAAAAGGCATCTATAAAACTCAGCATTTCGTGCCCCACTGTGGAATCAACCAAGCCATCAATTGAAGGTAGAGGGAATGAATCCTTGGGACAAGCTTTATTTAGATCCGTGAAATCTACACACATCCTCCATTTTCCGGTTGGCTTTTTTACTAGAACCACGTTGGCCAACCATTCTGGATAGTATACTTCTCGGATAAACCTAGCCTTTAAAAGGGTTGATACTTCTTCCTCTGTGGCCTTCTGCCTCTCTGATGCGGAATTTCTCCATTTTTGTTTGACAGGCTTGAACGACTGATCTATATTGAGGTGGTGTTCAATGACATCATGTTTTACGCCTCGCATATCTTCTGATGACCAGGCGAAGAGATCAGAATTGGTCCTTAGAACCACCATGAGATTTTCTTGTTGCGTTGTTGTCAGATCTGCACCAATCCGCACTGTG
Source organism: Dioscorea zingiberensis (assembly GCA_026586065.1). Lineage (NCBI taxonomy): Eukaryota > Viridiplantae > Streptophyta > Magnoliopsida > Dioscoreales > Dioscoreaceae > Dioscorea > Dioscorea zingiberensis. Next base: position 31,259,321 of record CM048818.1, read on the forward strand.
CGTTCCATCCTAGTCGCGTCTAGAGGAATCGTAAGCAATTCTTCAACTGGTGTGGGCCGAGGCTCCTGATCTTCAAGCTCGGCAATTTTGTTGATCAACATGGCTTCCGAAATTTTTGCTTTGCCTCTGTCTAAAGCTTTTCCCTTGAGGGTTGCAACATAACATTGCCGCGCCAAGGGTTGATCTCCTCTTACCTCTCCACTACCACTCTCAGTCAGAAATTTGAGGAGAAGATGGTAAGTAGAAATTACGGCCTTCAAGGCGTTGAGAGTTGGTCTGCCGAGAATAACGTTGTAACTTGAAGGACAACGCACGACTAGAAAATTTGTTGTTACTGTTGATGATCTGGGCGACTTCCCTCATGAATCGTAAGGAAATCATTCCTTAAGGTACGTATCACCCCTCCGGAAAACCCTATCAAGGATGACTTTATGGGAAGCAAATTATCTGCATCATATCTCATTTATTCAAAGGCACTCCAAAAGAGAATGTCAACCGAGCTTCCACTGTCTATTAGAACTCTCTTCATTTGGAAACAGGAAACCATGATGGCAATGACTAAGGCGTCATCATGGGGGTGGCGAACCCTGCTGACATCATTATCATAAAAAATGATGGGAGCCGTAGGCCGTGATCTTCTTTGGGGTGTTTCTGCTTCCTGCACAGTCCCCACCATTCGTGCGTAGCTTTTCCGAGAGGCGAAGCTTTCACCACCATACCCCGGACCACCACTGATAAATCCGACCATCTCCCCTTTTTCTTCTTCTTCTGGTTGTGACGTTTCGGGCTCCTCTTGAATATTAATATTGATGTACTATTCCAATTGCCCCCTTCTAATGACATCTTCAATGGCGTTCATCAAATGGGTACATTTTTCTGTGTCATGTCCTCTAGTTTGATGAAATTTGCAATACCTTTTACTATTCTTTTGTCGTTCAGGATTCCTTGCAGGTTTTGGCCATGTCAAGAGTTGTTGATCCTGGATTTGCATGAGAATATGGCTTCTGGTTTGATTTAGTGGGGTATGGTGGTCGTATCTGACAATTTTTTCTTCTTTTGAAGATTCTCTAGGTTGCAGCACATGTCGCTGAGGGCGTGTTGAGGTTTCCTGTCCTCCCTTACTGTCCCTTCGTGGCCCGCTTTCTTTTCCTATTTCAGGGGGCCCTTTGTTGACCTTTTGATGGGCTTTTCCCTTTCGGAGTTCAACAGCAGCTCATCGAGCCTCCTCCTCCCAACCCATATAAATTTCATCAGAATTGATGTATTTCTTGGGCATGGATCATGAGGGCGGGGATGGTTTTTGGCGGATCCAAGGTGAGAAAAAAATGAAAAGGGGATTCTAGCAAACCCTCCATCAGGAAGGTTACAGCCATGCGCGGAATAAGATCCGCAACGTTTGCCGCTTTATCTATGAAACGGTTTAAATAGGCTTGGAGTGTTTCCCCCCCTCGTTGCTTAACACGCAGAAGGGTAGATGGAGTTTTCTTTTGCTTTGAGTAATTAGCAAAATAAGCTAGAAAATTATCCGCTAGAACTTGAAAAGAAGGAATTGTGCTAGACGGAAGATCAACAAACCAGTCTTGCGCTTTTCCCTCTAAAGTGGCGGGAAAAGCTCGGCATATACGAGCGTTGGTAATTCCAGAAAGAAGCATCTTCGATCGGAAAGACTTCAAGTGGTGAGACGGATCAGTTTTGCCCTCATATGCAATCATTGCAGGTGGTCGAAAACTGTCAGGAACTTGTTCTTCCAATATCTCCTTGATGAAAGGCGAGCATATGTTAAGAACATGCTGTTCGAATTTCTTGTTTCCCCGTGAAGGATCACAGCCATTTGTGTTCTTACATGCCGGCGGTTGGAACAGATGGGCTATTCCGTTCAGTCCTTGTTCGCTCCGTTCTCGTATGCCATTCAGTTCTCGTGGCAGCTTGTTCTCGACGTCGAACAGAGGGGGGTTCCGAGCTGGCAGAAAAGGCAGTTCTCTCTCTTCTGTTTCCATGAGTGCGGGTCTTTGTCCTCCCTCTGCTTTCAAAATTGGCTGGAGGGGTTGTTGGCGCACTTGGTGGAATTTGTGTGGGAGGAACCAATGGATGAGTTAAAGTATGAACAACTTGAGCTAACCGTTCCAATTGCTGCTGCATGCTAAGGTAAAACTCCGGGATGGGTTCTTGGGGTGGGACGGGAGGATTTTCTGATGGAGGTAAGATAGGTGGATTATTCAACGGAATCTCCTCGTGTCCACGGACTTCGCCAGGCTCTTCAGGGTTACTTGGTGTTCCTTGTTCTTGGATCCGTTTTGACCATCTAGTAATAATCATTTGGCTTTTGGTAAGGGTCCCCACGGACGGCGCCAAACTGTTGATGCCAAAAACTGGTCCACCTCACGCTTTGGCTACTGTGGCCTCGGGATCTGGTCTCAGCCTTCAACAAACAGTTGAAATTTATAATTGGTGTGGACGCTTACTTCAACTTCACGGAGAGTGCTTTAGAAATCCGTTCAGAATTATCTTAGCTTTCCTATAAGAGGGAGAAAAGAGTGATCGGAATTGGGCCTTTCTGCCCGGATTCAGCTCCGATGCTTAAGTCAGAAAACTCATAAACGGGTAGTTTTAGACACGGGTAAGTTCTTTTTATCATCATTTTTTCGATCCTCCTCTTCCTCTTTTATCGCTCTTCTTTTATAGCAACTTAAAGGCGGTTTTGGGAAGGCGGTGGAGCGAGGCGGTGAGAATGAGAAAATATCTTCTAAGGCGGTGAGAAAATATCTCTACTAAGGCGGTAAGAAAATATATGCCTACTATGTAGGTGCTACGTAGGTAAGAAGAAAATATCTACCTACTGTGTAGGTACTGTATGTGTGAGTAGAAAATATCTGCCTACTGTGGAGGTAAGTGGATAAGATCTACTTACTGTAGAGGCGTAGATACGCTTTTACCCAGATGGCCACCACCTTCTTGCTTTTTGTTTAATTCCAATGGACTTTTTATAGGGGTGAGCCCTCTTTATTTGCCAGACGGAATTATATAATGAGCTTGGTGGTGGCTGACCGTCTTGTGGCCAAGCGAAATGTGGCTCTTCGTGTGACAGGTGGCCATTTAGGTAGGCGACACGTGTTTTACCAAATATTTCCGTAACACACAACAATAAAGAAAGATGAAAACATAAATCTCAAATAAAAACTCCCTATTGATGAAGATAGGTGGATCCTTCGCTTGCTCGCCCCTCCTTCTTGCCTTCTAGAGCTTCGAGGTGAGGAACCCCTCTAGTGACCTCTCCTCCAAGTTGGGGAAGAAGATGATGATGAGGCTCCTCCTCTAGCTCTCTCCTTCTCTCCAAGGTTGTTAATCAAAGATGCAAGATCCCCAAAACCTGATTAAGCTTTTCCTTTTATAGTTAACACTGGGGTTTTGGGTCCTTTTTCGTTTTTACCCCTGGGACGATCAAATCGTCGCTGGAAACTTATGCCATACGGACTTCCATACGGACTACCATACGGGTCCGTATGGCTTAACAGGTTACATCATACGGGGCTATGTCACTCCGTATGGCACCCCGTATGGACGCATACGGGGTCTCATACGAGGTTGGTGTCGAGGCCCTCTCTGCCCAGGTTCATACGAGTCCGTATGGGACCCCGTATGGACCTGGGTCTTCATTCTTTTGTCCTGTTTTGGCCCGAATTCTTCTCCAAATGCTTGCTTTTCTCCGGAGTCTCCATATTTTGCCTTGTTTGTAAAAATAAACCTTTTTTTAAGTATCGGTGGGCTGAAACTCCTCTAAAACTCATAATAAACATGCATAATATGATATGAAATATCGGTCAAATGAACACTTATCAATGTCTCAGGCTTACAACCAATTGGCTCGGTTTAAGACTTTTACCAAAGGAGAAATGGTTTTTGTACTCAGAAGACCTATCATCACCAATAAACTGGCAAGGGGCAAGTTTAAAGCAAACTAGTAAAGTCCGTACGTCGGGGAGATCGTTTACGAAGGAGACGCATATCAACTCATTGACGCCAACATAGAAAGATCAATGCCACCCATCAATGGTCATTTTCTGAAGAAATATTATGCTTAATGTAAAAATGTTTGCTTATGACGGAACGCCTGGTCCCTCATAGAAGTATACTAGTCATGTACAATTAAATGTACTTCCCGAGGCAAAACATTAACTTTCATGTACTTTTGTATTAAAGTCATTCAATGAAATAAAGAGGCATGTGTTTGTCTACGATGGAACGTCCTGCTCCTTGTTGGGGGCAGATCGGTCATGCACAAATAAATGTGCTTCTTGAGGCAAATATATTGACCCCCTATTTTTCAAAAAAAAAATCAAAAAATCAAAAAAAAAAAAAAATCATGATTCTTTCTCCAGGTCTTCCTTCCATTTGCAAAAATAAATAAATAAATAAATAAATAAATAATAAATAAAAACAAAGGAGAAAGGAAGAAAAGATCTAAAATTTATTCAAGTCTAGTATTCATAACAAATGTCTAAAAATCAACTACCAAAGCATAAATAAACTAAGAGATCAAACTAAAAAAAAAATGGGGGGAGGCCCTTTAATGCCCAGCAAATTTCAATAATGATTCTTTTGCTTTCTCCAACTCATCGAGCCATTTTGTGAAAATAGCAACAAGATGAATATCTGAATGACCTCCTTGATCCGCGGCGAGCTGTCACGCCCCGAGCCCAATTGGGACGCCGACAGACCGGCCGCATACTTGTGGGGATGGGTTGTATGCAAGGTCTCATAACCTTTTTACAATTACTACAATTACCTAAATAATATGAATTTATTGCTAGAACTCAAATGTTCAATCCAACATTCAATATGACCTAACAAATGGGCAAAATCTATAAAAATAAATCAGGATAATTTAAATTATTATAAATACAATGAAAATCTACATGACACTAAGGACTGGACTAGGCTCCGGACAGCTCATCTCCCCACCGACTAGCTACTCCTCGTGATCTGAAAAAAAAAAGTCCAGAGATTAATGAGCTTGGGAGCTTAGTAAGTAGAACCATGCAGTGTTTTAATATAATAAGTAAAACTGAAACAAAAATATTAAAAGGAAAAAGAATTCATAAATAACTAAATAATTTGCAAACATTTTAGTTTCTGAAGTGATCATACAAACATACTATCAGAAGGTTTAGTTTACACTCAAAATACTAGAGTCTCCCAAACTTTCTATGACCACTAATAACCCCGGTGAGTGCAATTGAAGCAGAGAAGGTCAATTATTATAACCGGCCGCGGGAAAGCGTAAATGTATACGCTATTGTGACCGACAGCACGGGTTGAACTAGTTCACAAACAAAACGTGTCGACACGGTCAATGTTTAACCTCCATTGACGAAGGTCAGAACACAGACAGTTTAGAGACGTACTCGAAAATCAGAATAAATGTCGGAACGTGTATCAAGCAAACAGATGTCACTAGTTCTAAATTCCAACATACATGCACGATTCAATTTTGTACAAAAATAGATTGCTTAAAGTATTCTTAATACATCATATAAATTCAATAAATAATTAAATTATAATGAAAATAATTTCCATAAACTTATAAGAAAACTTTGTTTAATTTAGGTGGAATACTTACCTCCACGCTCCAAGTTTAATCTAACCGTGCCTGAAGCATTCGTGTTGAGATCTAATATAGAAAAATCTGGTCTTAGTTATTGAGTTTTAAAAGAGTCACATTTTACTGTATCTATCACCAAATCTCTCTACGAGAACACCATCACGAGATTTCATTATATATTCTACCCATAAGTTATCTAATTTACCCTAGTTAATTCCTGCAACTAAATCTGAGAACAATCAAACAAATCTTTTTAATCATAAAAATAAATTTGTTTATAATATCAGTTATAAATAAAAATAACTACCAAAAAGAAAAGAAAAATCGGTAGCATGGGAACAAATGAATCAGTATGTAAAAATATGTAATTAAATAAATAATAATAAAACAAAATAAAAATAGATTAATTAATTAATTAAAATAATATCAAATAGCAACCCGTTTTTGAAAAAGTTCAAAATCAAAATCAAAGAAAAAAATAAAAATAATAAACAAATTTTAATTCATCAAAGAAGATACAGAGCAACCAAAATCCAATAACAACTAAAATCCAATAATAAAATGAAATAACAACCAAAATCTAAAAACAATCAAGGATTTGACAGTGACTAAAACCACACAATTGAAGCCCGTTTCACGGAGTTACAACATTTTATAAAAAATAAATTATATAAGTTTTAATTCATATCAAGAAAGCACAAGATTGGTCTCCAAATAAAATAAAATAAATGGACAAGCGTTTCTAGCAAAGCTCATAAATCCATAGCTTGCATGGAAAACGAAACACTATAGCGATTAATAGTATAATAAAATAGTTCATCAATAGGTTCTTACTAATACAAGCTATTTTATTCTCACAATGAATTAATGCCAAAGTTGTAAACCCACTTTCAGCGTAAATACATTCTATTATCAATTCTAATCTAATATGACAGATCATAAAACCCAAAAGGTCTAAGAACCATCTTCATAAAATAATCTAACACTGATTCAAACAAAAGTTTCATCTAAAACAAACTAGGACGAGGATTAGTCTAGGGCTCACCAAGAGAGAGAGCGGAATTCCTTACTGTCTCTGTGCGGAGATGGAGGGGAAAAGAATATTAGGGTTTTGGGAATGCGAGCGGCGCCGTGGAGTGATAAATAATGAGGTTTTTATTTTTGTAACCAAATTTAGGATAAAATATTTGACCTTATCATTAATTAAGATAAGTTTTTACCAGTTTTACTTTTTAATACCTATACTTTCATATATCTGTTTTCAGTTTTTTAAAAAAAAAGTATTATTACATTCTCTCCCGCTTAAAAGAGTTTAGTCCTCTAAACTCATACCTGAGCTACCAAATAGCTGAGGATGCTTTTCATGCTCAACAGAACTACCAAAATATACCAAGATCAAATAATGCACATACATATGGTTAATAATTAGATATTATAAATTCAACCATGACATTGGAGGCATCAGCATCCTCCTCAGTAAGGGAAAACACTCGACCCTGGGTCTGGGATCTCCCTATCGCTGGTGATGCCGATACAGACGGTTGATCGTTCATTGCGGTCTTCCCTCCTTGAGATCCCTGACCTGTACGGGCTACACGCGAGGGTGTGCCTAGAGTGCTCTGCCTAGTGGAAGGTTGTTGTGACCCTGGGGCCGGTTGTGGACACTCAGCAATCTTGTGGTCTTTACTCCCACACAGAAAACATGTTCCTGTAACACGCCGACACTCAGTATCTAAATGTGCTCCACCACAAACACGGCATCTGCGCTGACTAGAATGAGCAACACTAGCTGATGACTCCTGAGGCTAAGTCTGAGATGCAGTCAGTGTTCCATTATCCCCCTTGAGTTTACTATTCATCTCAGTGAGCTGACTTGGTTGAGATCCAGAGCTCCTATCCCTCTTCTTCTGATGATCTTTCCTCTAATCCCCACCATCTCTACAGACAACATCAAGGGACTTTGAACGTCCCGCAACCTCCGCATAGCTAGTTAGATGCAAGGGAGCCAACGCCTTACGAATATGATATTGCAAGCCATCCTCGAATCTACGTGCCCTACTCTCGTCATCATCAACAAATTTTGTTGCAAACCTAGAGAGCCTGTCAAACTCCATCTCGTACTCATCAACGATCATGGTCCCCTGCTTGAGGCGAAGAAACTGCCTCTCTAGCTCTAATACCTTGCTTCTAGGAAAGTACTTATTGAAGAAGGTTGTATGTAGCTGATCCCAAGTATCAAAATTCCTTCCCTCACGGACGCGTACCTTACCCTTCCACCAATTGTAGGCACTTCCCTGAAGCATATAAGTGGTAAACCTAAGCTTCTCTTCCTCAGTACACTCCATTACATCAAAAGCTTTTTCCATTTCATCAATCCACTTCTCAGCTACATCTGGGTCAGTGGTACCCTCAAACGGTGGAGGTCCGGTCCTCTTGAACTCAGCAATGGTCCTTTGGTGTGGTTGTGGCGTAGGAGGTGGTGGTTGTTGTTGCTGGAATTGGCGTTGCTGCCTAACCAACCCCACCACTTCCTGCATGAGCTCCATAACCCTATCCTGATTGTTATTTCCTGGCTGGTCCACTCCAACAGACGGAGCTGACTGGCCCATCTGCTCATCCATGTTACGTGTATGGGGACGACGAGAGGCCATTCTAAATCGATAACAACTTGTCAATGATCAATAGGTAATATTGAAGTTAAATTCAAAATAACAAACATATACTATCGATACAAAACGCCCCATTAGTAGTTATTCCTAAAGTCCACTAACTCAGTGTCACTAGAATGGTGCTAAGGCCACTAAGGTTACTAAAAGGATCAAATCTCTCTGATACCACTTTAATTGTTCACGCCCAGAGCCCAGTTGGGACGCTGACAGACCGGCCGCATACTTGTGGGGATGGGCCCCACTGTGTATGCAAGCCCTCATAACTTTTTTACAATTACTACAATTACCTAAATAATATGAATTTATTGCTAGACCTCAAATGTTCAATCCAACATTCAATATGACCTAACAAATGGGCAAAATCTATAAAAATAAATCAGGATAATTTAAATTATTATAAATACAATGAAAATCCACATGACACTAAGGACTGGACTAGGCTCCGGACAACTCATCTACCCACCGACTAGCTACTCCTCGTGATCTGAAAAAAAAAAGTCCAGAGATTAATGAGCTTGGGAGCTCAGTAAGTACCCACTAAAACAGTGAACCATGCAGTGTTTTAAGATAATAAGTAAAACTGAAACAAAAACAGTAAAAGGAAAAAGAATTCATAAATAACTAAATAATTTGCAAAAATTTTAGTTTCGGAAGTGATCATACAAACATACTATCAGAAGGTTTAGTTTATACTCAAAATACTAGAGTCTCCCAAACTTTCTATGACCACTAATAACCTCGGTGGTACAGGTCAGAAACAAAAGGCTGTTATTATAACCGATAGCACGGGGAAATGTAAATGTATTTCGCTATTGTGGCCAAAGACGGCCGCGGGTTGAACTAGTTCACAAACAAAACGTGTCGACACGGTCAATGTTTAACCCCATTGTGAAGGTCGTAACACGAGCATTTTGAAGACGTACTCGAAAATCAGAATAACTGTCGGAACGTGTGTCAAGCAAACAGATGTCAATAGTTCTAAATTCCAACATACATGCACGATTCAATTTTGTACAAAAATAGATTGCTTAAAGTATTCTTAATACATCATATAAATTCAATAAATAATTAAATTATAATGAAAATAATTTCTATAAACTTATAAGAAAACTTTGCTTAATTTAGGTGGAATACTTACCTCCACGCTCCAAGTTTAATCTAACCGTGCCTGAAGCCTTCGTGTTGAGATCTAATATAGAAAAATCTGGTCTTAGTTATCGAGTTTTACAAGAGTCACATTTTACTGTATCTATCCCCAAATCTCTCTACGGGAACACCATCACAAGATTTCATTATATATTCTACCCAGAAGTTATCTAATTTACCCTAGTTAATTCCTGCAACTAAATCTGAGAACAATCAAACAAATCTTTTTAATCATAAAAATAAATTTGTTTATAATATCAGTTATAAATAAAAATAACTACCAAAAAGAAAAGAAAAGAAAAATCGGTAGCATGGGAACAAATGAATCAGTTCGTAAAAATATGTAATTAAATAAATAATAATAAAACAAAATAAAAATAGATTAATTAATTAATTAAAATAATATCAAATAGCAGCCCGTTTTTGAAAAAGTTCAAAATCAAAATCAAAGAAAAAAATAATAATAAAACAAATTTTAATTCATCAAAGAAGATACAGAGCAACCAAAATCCAATAACAACTGAAATCCAATAATAAAATGACCAAAATCTAAAAACAATCAAGGATTTGACAATGACTAAAACCACACAATTGAAGCCCGATTCACGGAGTTACAACATTTTATAAAAAATAAATTATATAAGTTTTAATTCATATCAATAAAGCACAAGATTGGTCGCCAAATAAAATAAAATAAATGGACAAGCGTTTCTAGCAAAGCTCATAAATCCATAGCTTGCATGAAAAACGAAACACATATAGCGATTAATAGTATAATAAAATAGTTCATCAATAGGTTCATACTAATACAAGCTATTTTATTCTCACAATGAATTAATGCCAAAGTTGTAAACCCACTTTCATCGTAAATACATTCTATTATCAATTCTAATCTAATATGACAGATCATAACAACAAGAGGTCTAAGAACCATCTTCATAAAATAATCTAACACTGATTCCAACAAAAGTTTCATCTAAAACAAACTAGGACGAGGATTAGTCGAGGGCTCACCAAGAGAGAGAGCGGAATTCCTTACTGTCTCTGTGCGGAGATGGAGGGGAAAAGAATATTAGGGTTTTGGGAATGCGAGCGGCGCCGTGGGGGGATAAATAATGAGTTTTTTATTTTTGTAACCAAATTTAGGATAAAATATTTGACCTTATCATTAATGAAGATAAGTTTTTACCAGCTTTACTTTTTAATACCTATACTTTTATATATCTGTTTTCAGTTTTTTTTTTTAAAAAAAAACGTATTATTACACGAGCTGTGCTTTAGCCTCATCCAATGCAACTTGAAGATTCGCTTGTGTGTGCTCAGAAGCTTCTAAGAAGTTCGTTGAAGTTGCTATCTTCTCACCCAAAGTCTTCATCATACCCAAAATCTCACAAAGTTCGGTCTGTAGTTGATGATGCCTCTCAGCAAGCTTCTGATATTCCTCTTTATCCGTATTTATGTCATTAGCCCAGTCCACCCTACGTTTGTTGAGACGTTCAAGTGCTAAACCTTTCTCATGTACACGTGCTTTGACTTGTTGATCATGGATATGAGCTTGAATACTGGGATCCTCTGAAGCTTCCTTAGCACAGGTTGCACACCGAACTATTTTTTCCAAGAAAGGCTCATAACTAGTCAAATCAATGATGAGGGATTCAAAAAGTGAACTTGGCTACTTCACTTTGTTGATAATGCTTTGATAGTTGTGGTCGTTGAGGAACTTAATATTTCTCATTATTTCGTCCCGTCACACTAACACGACGTTTGGTATATTCCTCGGACCTATAAAGAAGATATACAAATAAAATTCAAAATTCAAATTTGAAAATTCAAAGAAAAAAAACCACCTAGGTCTTGCTTTGGCCCGGCATCGGCATCAACACCATCACCTCCCAACTTTTCCACAAGGACAGGAGTATCCTCAACAGTTTCCTTTGAAGGACTTTGTCTCGATGACAGAAGGCCATCACCTTTCTGGGCAACTGAATTTCGAGGGAAAAAGTTGTCAACGTTCATACCTCTCCCTTAAAAATAAAAAATAATAAAAAAAAATCACCAACCGTGGTCTTGCTTTGTTGAAGTTGCAAGTCCAGTGTCTGTGTTAATATCATCACCTCCCAATTCCTCCATAGTAGAAGGAGCATCCCCAACAATTCCTTTTGAAGGAGTTTGCCTTGAAGACGGAGAGTCACCGTTTCTTCTGGCAACATGATTTCAAGAAATTTTGTCAACATGTATATATATATATATCTTAAAAATAAAAAAATAAAAAAAAACACCTTGGTTTTGCTTTCGTGATGTTGCAACTCCGACATCAACATTAGAGCCGCCACTCTCCAACTCCTCTGTGGGAGTACAGGTATCCTTAGCAACTTCTTGGATAGCTAAATAAATTAAGGGTTGATGATCATGCAAAAAAAAAAAATATATCCACCACCTTCATTTTGCCTCAGTGAAGATGTAACTTCCATATTCACATCAACATTGGCACCATAGCTCTCTAATTTGTCTATAGAAGAAGGGGCTTATTTAATGAAGCTCGCAGAAGGAATCTGCCCAAAAGATGAAGTACTTTCATCCTCTTGAGTAACTGCAGTTCAAATCAAAAAAGAATATATATATGTATATATTAAAAAAAAAAAAAGAAGAACCTTCTTGGATTATTGGCAAGTTCTGCGCGGTGGTTCATCTTGAATTATTTGCAAGTTTTATGGTGGTTTATCTTGAATTATTGGCAAGTTCTGCGGCGGTTCATCTTGAATTATTTGCAAGTTTTGCGGTGGTTTATCTTGAATTATTGGTAAGTTCTGCGGCGGTTCATCTTTATTTATGGGTACGTTCTGCGATTACTCCTCCTGAATTATCTGCAAGTTCTGTGGCGGTTGATCTTGAATTATTGGAAAGTTCTGCTGTGGTTCACTCTCCAAGGAAGTTGATACATCCCCTAAAATGAATTTGGAACTAAATAAGCAAAAAAAAAAAAAAAATACGGGGGAAGGATAGAACCTTGTGGTAGATCAGGGAGAGCTTCACTGACTCCAACATTGAAATCTGAAGGATTTACTTGACCTGAAATTAAAAGTTTACGTTAAATCCTCTAAAGATATATGAACAATTGATTAAAGAAATATTTCCTACCAATAGAAGGGTCTAGAGGCACCCCCAAATCTGATGGAGGAACATCCTGAACTCTTGGAGTTGTTTAAAAAAAAAATCAAATAAAAAAAAACGTGCGCTTAAATAAGAGAATTTTTGAGAAAGCCCTGCAAAATATTTAAAAGATATATATTTGAATTATCAAAAAAGAAAAAGAAGAAGAAAAACGTGGCCTTAAATAAGAGAATTTTTTAGAAAGCCCGGCAAAATAATATATTTCAAAGATATATATTTGAATTTTCATAAAACAAAAAAACAAAAAAAACGTGGGCTTAAATGAGAGAATTTTTGAGAAAGCCCTGCAAAATAATATATTTGAATTTCAAAAAAAAAGAAGGGACCTTGAGTTCGTTGCCGTTTTGCCGGGACGAGTGGGTCAGCAGTGGAGTCAATAAAGATGCTTTCATCAATAAAATGGGAGTTCTTTGAAGATTGGTCTCGCTCCCTATTCCTTATAATAACTCTTCTGTCTCTGAAGTCGTCCTGAATCAAAGATGAATAGTCTTAATGGAAAAAAGCCTCAACGTTCCTGAACCATTTTTGTGCATAAAGCAGTATAAGTCTCCCTCTTCTGTCATGCTCAGGAATATAAAATGAGCTGGAAGTCCTCTGGCGGGAGAAGTGAAGCCAATAACCCGCAAGAATCCCAAGGGAAAGAGCCCTCCGTGGAACATCAATATATGTCGGAGTATGTTGATCATACCCAAACTGGCGCCCAAATCGGTGCAGATTGTAAGGCTCTGCATAGAAGTCCCCAGCACACCGCAAGCGCAGGACTCCACAACGAAGACACATCACATACTTCATAGTATACGAGTCCAATAATTCGGGCCCAACCAGATATTTTGAGTATCGCACTGTCTCGTTATTATGATACATAAATGAGAATGGGCGGCTTATAAAATTCTCCTCATACCTGATGAATTTCCTCACCTTCACAGGATTGATAAAGGGAGTCAGGGAAGCATTCATATAATATAGCATTTTTTGTATTCTCAACAGCCCAGGGAAGCTTGAAGTGTTATTATCTAGTTTCCTCTCGAGATATATCCTCCAAAAATAATAGCCAGCCCACGAATATAAGAAGTGAACAGGAAATACTGTGGTAGAAAATCCAGGTCCTCTTCTGTGATTCACCATAGCATTTAATCGCAAGTACAAACGCGTCAACACTGCGGGGACAAAAGCTACTTTCCTCCCATGCGCCATATTACATGTCATCATAAAAACTCCAGGTCTAATCACCTTGTGATTGCTCGGCATAATAAAACAGCAGACCCAAAGAGCTACAAAAGCCGCTAAATCCGTATTAAGAATAGGCTTCGGAGGGGGGTCAGATGTCGAACCACAAACCTCAAAAAATACATCCTGGTTAACATTTCTCCTTGCGAGCCACTGGAAAATGTCAAAAAGATTTCTCCAAACAGAAAATTAAGGATCACTCCTTCGGCAGATTCTTTCATTAGGAGGTATGACTTCATCGTACATGTCACAGATAATCGGAAGCCCTCCAAGTTGATTAATATCCCATAATGAAATCCCAACTTCCCCATGCAAAAAGTGGAAAGTATTGGTCTCTAGACACCATAATTCCACTAATGCTTTATGTTACGGATATATTTGGTAAGACAGATGTCATTGACCTAGGGACCACCTGTCACACACAGGACCGTGTTTTCTCAGCCACGTAGCATCTTTGGCCACGTGGCAATATCACCAAATAACCTTGCACAATTCCGTTCGGCAATAACGTGAGGAATAAATCCTGCGAATAAGTCCGTCGGAATTATAATTATAACAGCCCTCTTATACAAGGCGTGGGGTGGAAGGAGAGAAGTAAATATCTAACGCCTCTACAGTAAGTAGGCCTTATCCACTTACTACAAGGCGAGATATTTACTCTACTTGCCTCTGAGCACCTACACGCTAAGGCGAGATATTTTCCTGCCGCCTTAGAAGATATTCACCTAGCCCATCCTTACCCCACCGCCTTGCAAGATATTTGCTTAAACCGCCTCACTTGCTATAAAAGGAGAGGAAGGACAATAAGGAAAGGGACCGAAAAACACTCACTACACATTACACAAAGCATTTCCTAGAACTTCTTACCCTGATTTCTGACTTAAGCATCGGAGTTAAATCCGGGCAGAAAGGCCCAATTCCGATTACTTCTCCTCCTCTTCACAGGTCTATCAGTGGATAATTCCGGACGGAATTGCTGAGTGCCCTCCGCGTCTCCTTGTTCGCAAGCAGAAGTAAGCGTCCACACCAACTATAAATATTAACCGTTTGTCAAAGGTTGAGACCAGATCATGAGGCCACAGTAGCCAAAGAGTGAGGTGGACCAGTTATTGGCATCAACAGTTTGGCGCCGTCCGTGGGGACCCTTACGAAAAGCCAAATGACCACTACCAGAAGATCAAAATGAATCCAAGGACAAGGAGCACCTACTAGCTCTGAAGAACCTATCGAGCTTGGCGAAGTCCAAAGACATGAAGAAATCCGGTTGGACAATCCACCCATTTTACCCCCATCAGAAAATCCGTCCGTCCAACCCCAAGGGTCCATTCCCGAGTTTTACCTTAACATGCAGCAACAATTGGAACAATTGGCTCAAGCTGTCCACACTTTGACCCATCCTCCACCTCTTCCCACACAAGCCCCAACACCAAATGTATCAACGGTCCCGTTAGCTAATTCCGAAAGTAGAGGGAGGACAAGAACCCGCACCCATAGGGAGAAAAGAGAAAGAACCGCCTTTTCCGCTAGCTCAGAACCCCCCTCCGTTCGACGTAGAGAGCAAGCTGCTACAAGAACCGAACGGGCAAGAGCGGAACAAAATAGCCCATCCATACAAACTGTGGATAGAAGGACCCAGCGACAGGACTTTTCCCAAGAAAACAAGAAATCCGAGCGGCATATTCTCAATATGTGTTCGCCCTTTGTCAAGGAGATATTGGAAGAACGAGTTCCTGACAGCTTCAGGCCACCTATTATGACCGCATATGAAGGCAGGACCGATCCGTCCCGTCACCTGAAGTCTTTTCGATCAAAGATGCTCCTCACTGGAATTACAGACGCTCGTATGTGCCGAGCTTTTCCCGCCACCTTAGAGGGAAAAGCGCAAGACTGGTTTGTCGATATTCCATCTAGCACAATTACTTCTTTTCAGATTTTAGCGGTCGCTTTTAGCCTACTTTGCTAATTACTCAAAGCAAAAGAAAACCCCGTCTACCCTTTTGCACGTTAAACAACGAAAGGGAGAAACACTCCAAGCCTATTTAAATCGTTATATAGACGAAACAGCAAATGTTGCGGACCTCCTTCCGCGAATGGCCGTAACCTTCTTAATGGAGGGACTGTTAGACTCCTTCTTTCGTTTCTCCCTCACTTTGGATCCGCCAAATACAATTCCCGCCCTTATGAGCCATGCCTAGAAATACATCAATTCCGATGAAATTTATACGGGTTGGGAAGAAGAGACTCGACGTGGGCCTGTAGACACCCTAAAAGGAAAAACCTACCAAAGTGTCAACAAAAGGCCCCCGGATATATGGAAGGAAAGAAGATCATACAGGGACGACAAGGGCACAAACAGAAATCTGGAAACCTCGACACGCCCTCAACGACATATGCTGCAGCCCTGAGAACCTACAAAGGGAGGAAAGATTGTTAAATATGATCATCATACCCCACTAAATCAAACCAGAAGCCATATCCTTATGCAAATCAAAGAGCAAAAGCTTCTGACATGGCTGGCGAGCACAGGAGAAATACCGAACGGCAAAAGAATAGCAAGAGATATTGCTAGTTTCATCAATCTAAAGGACACGACACGGAAAAGTGTACCCACTTGATGAATGCGATAGAGGATGTCGTTCGAAGAGGACAGTTGGAGCAATATATCAACCTTGAGATTCAGGAGGAACCTGAAGCTTCACAGCCTGAAGAAGAAAAAGGGGAGATGGTGGGGTTTATTAGTGGTGGCCCTGGTTGTGGAGGGGAAAGTTCCGCCTCTCGAAAAAGTTATGCCCGAATGGTGGGAACGACACAAGAGACAGAAACACCACGAAGAAGGTCTGGACCCGCGGCTCCCATCATTTTTTATGATAACGATGTTAGTAAAGTTCGTCACCCCATGATGACGCGCTGGTTATTGCCATCAAGGTCTCCAGTTTCCAAATGAAGAGAGTCTTGATAGACAGTGGAAGTTCAGTTGACATCCTCTTCTGGAGTGCTTTCGAAAGAATGAGGTATGACGCGGATGATTTACTTCCTGTAAAATCATCCTTAGTAGGATTCTCCGGAGGGGTGATACAGCCAGAAGGGATGATATCTCTACCAGTTACAGTAGGAAACTCACCACGATCGTCAACCGTGACAACGAAATTCTTGGTTGTACGCTGTGCCTCAAGTTATAACGTGATCCTTGGCAGGCCAACCCTCAACGCCTTGAAAGCCATCATCTCTACTTACCATCTTCTCCTCAAATTCCCAACTGAGAGTGGTAGTGGAGAGGTAAGAGGAGACCAACCCTTAGCTCGGCAATGTTACGTCTCGACCCTCAAAGGGAAAGTCCTAAATAAAAGGAAAACAAAGGTTTCAGAAGCCATGCTAGTCAGCAGAATAGCCGAACGGGAAGATGAAGGACTTCGGCCTACACCAGTTGAAGAATTGCTACTTGCAGTACCCCTAGACGCAACCGGAAGGCGCCCGCAGTGCAGATTGGGGCAAACTTGGCAACCGCACAGCAAGAAGACCTCATGAGAGTATTAAGGGCAAATTCTGATCTCCTCGCTTGGTCATCAGAGGATGTGCCAGGCGTAAAACGCGAGATCATAGAACACCACCTTAATGTAGATCAGTCATTTAGGCCTATGAAACAGAAAAGAAGAAATTCCGCCCCAGAAAGGCAGAAGGCCGCAGAGGAAGAAGTATCAAACCTCCTAAAGGCTAAGTTTATCCGAGAGGTGTATTACCCAGATTGGTTGGCCAATGTTGTTCTAGTAAAAAAGCCTTCCGAAAAATGGAGAATGTGTGTTGATTTTACAGACTTGAACAAGGCTTGTCCAAAAGATTCGTTTCATTTGCCATCAATTGATGGTTTGGTTGACTCTACAACGGGGCATGAGATGCTGAGTTTCTTAGACGCCTTTTCAGGCTACAACCAAATCCGAATGGCCAAAGGCGACGAAGAAAAAACATCCTTCATTACAAGCACGGGAACTTACTGCTACACGGTGATGCCGTTCGGCCTGAAAAATGCTGGAGCCACCTTCCAAAGGCTCATAAATACAGTCTTCAAAGAGCAGATTGGTAGAAATGTTGAGGCGTATGTAGATGATATCCTGGTGAAGAGCCGAAAAGCCGATGAACATCTATCAGACTTACAAGAGGCTTTTCAGTCACTCCGGAGTTACACTATGCGGTTAAACCCGAATAAATGTTCCTTCGGTGTTCGATCAGGGAAGTTCTTGGGATTTATCTTAACACAAAGAGGAATAGAGGCAAATCCAGAAAAGATCAAAGCTATTCTTGACATGGGATCGCCCAAAAGTCTTCAAGAAATTCAACCGCTTAATGGACGCCTTGCGGTACTTGGCAGATTCATCTCCAAAGCCGGAGAGAAAAATCTCCCGCTCTTTCAAGCCCTGCGAAAAGCGCCAAAAATGGATTGGACGGAGGAATGCAAAAAAAGCCTTTCAAGGGCTTAAAAATTATCTCTGATCGCCTCAGCTATTAGCTAAGCCGCAAGTGGGAGAAGAACTCTACATTTACTTGGCCGTTGCCCCACGAGCGGTTCTTTTGAGAGAAGATAACGGAGTTCAAAAGCCAGTCTACTACACAAGTAAGATCCTTAACGATGCGGAATCAAGATATCTGCCACTTGAAAAATTGGCCTTTGCTCTTATTACATCTGCGCGAAGATTGAGACCATATTTTCAAGCCCACAGGATCACAATATTGACTGATCAGCCACTAAAGCAAGTTCTTCATAAACCGGAAAATTCCGGACGCCTAGCCAAGTGGGTAATAGAATTAGGCGAGTTTGATCTCACCTACAAACCCCGAACGGCAATCAAGGCCGAAGTACTGGCCGATTTCATCGCAGAATTAACTTTTCCTGCGAATGAGGGCGAACTCCCTTCACAGAATCCAGAAGAGTGTCTTAGCATCCCGTGGTCTTTATACGTTGATGGGTGGCAAGAATCAAGAAAGGTCGGGAGCGTGTTTTGTCCTTTATTCTCCTTCTAAATGGAAAATGGCGGCGATTACTCAAGTTCCAATTCCGAGCGACTAACAATGCGGCCGAATATGAAGCACTCCTTGCCGGATTACACCTGGCCCGGGGGCTCGGAATTCAGCGTCTGCATGTATATTCCGATTCGCAGCTAGTCGTGAGCCACACCCTAGGCAGCTTTGAAGCAAAAGAAAAGAACATGATCAAATACCAAGCCATAGTGAGGAAAATAGTACCGTGCTTCGCCTATTTCCAGATTGTGAAAATTTGCCGAAAGAAAACGGAAGAAGCGGACGCCTTTATCCAAAAGGCCACAACGCCAAACGGAGATCACGTAATCCTCTTTTAACCTACGTACCTTCCCTACAAAGACTATCGATAGACTGGAAGGAGAGGTACAAAGTGTGGCGAAGAGCCAAGTTGGATGGATCCCATAAAAGTTTCCTACAAGGTGGGCTGCGCCACCCAACAAAGTGGAGGCCCGGCGGATGCAACACAAATCCGCTCGATACACCATCATCAAAGAAAGCACATGCATAAAAGGTCCTACACACAACCTTTCTTGCGATGCTTACATCCCTCTGAAGCTAGCTATATCCCTCAAGAAATCCACGAGGGCAACTGCGGTGGTCACATAGGAGGCAAAGCCATGAGTTACAAAGTCTTGCGTCCAGGTTATGACTGGCGAACGCTAACTCAAGATGCACTAGCGTTAAGCTCGGAAATGTGATGCCTGCCAGCGGCATTCTAAAATTCAGAGACGACCACCGGCACCACTTACGCCAATTATCAGTCCGCGACCGTTTGCTATTTGGGGGGTTGATCTTTTAGGGCCATTCCCTACTTCAATCCGGAAACTGAAATTCCTAATAGTCGCTATCGACTACTTCACCAAATGGGTGGAAGTTGAGCCCTTAGCCAAGATCACGAAGAAAGCTTGCCAGGGATTCTTATGTCGAACGGTCATCTGCCGATTCGGAATTCCAGTCGCCTTCATCTCCGATAATGGGCGACAGTTTGATAACCAGGCTTTCAGGAGTTTCTGTTCTGAACTCGGAATTGAATCCAGATTGACTTCTGTGACACATCCCCAAGCCAACGGCCAGGTAGAAGTGACAAACCGTACCTTACTCCAGACTCTGAAAACCCGGGTATCCAAAAATGGAACCAATTGGGTGGAAGAAATTTCGAGCGCCCTTTGGGCCTACAGGACAACTACCAGAACTCCCACAGGGGAAAGTCCATTTTCTCTTACTTACGGGGCCGAAGCCGTCATTCCCGCAGAAATAGGAATGCCTACTTTGCGAACACAGCAGAAGTTCTCGTCAGAAGAAAATGAGAAAAATCTCCGAGCGGAACTAGACCTACTTGAAGAACGAAGAGAAATGGCAGAAATAAAGGCCGCTGTCTATCGCCAAAGAATCAAAAGGTTCTACGACACAAGGATAAAAAGAGTCTTCTTCCAAATCGGCGATCTGGTCCTAAGAGAAAATGAATTCCAAGGAAATAAAAGCCGAACGGGGAAGCTAACTCCTAACTGGGAAGGCCCTTACGTCGTGCAAAGAATCGTCCGAGCTGACACCAATTATCTAGTAAATATGGACGGAAAAACGCTCAAGCGTCCATTCCATGCTGAACACTTACGACGCTACTATCAATAAGTTCTGTAGCTGTCTCTTAAATTTCATGGAGTAAAGTTCAAGTCTTTTCCATTCTACTAAAATGCGGTGAAATTCCCATTCTACTAAAATGCGGTGAAATTCCCATTCTACTAAAATGTGGTGAAATTCCCATTCCTAAAAGACGAGTCGGAATTATCTTACACAGATAAACGACAACTCTCAAAAGACAAAAATCCCGATCGAAGTATGAGGCAACAATCTCATTCATGAAGGCGAGTACCTCACTCAACAAAGTCTCATGATTGGACTAAGGACTCGTTACGAAGTTTACAAGCCAAAGGAAGAATAAAGAAGTTCGCGAATTTCTTACATGGTTCAAAGACAACCATCACTCGGAAATAAATCTTCACCAAAATAAAGGTTTGCATTTCATTCATATGAATAGAAATTACATTTCCAAGTGATTGAGAATTTACAAAAACGTTCATAAAAGAAAAAATCCTAAGAGCTAGGGCCCCCAGGGCAGCCACCTGCTTCTGAAGGGACTTGGGTAGAAGGCTCCAAGGTAGCGGGGACAGGAGCCTCTGGAGTCTTGATAACTTGTTGCTCTTTCAGCTCCGTGAACTTCTTCAAAACTCCAGCCAGCCCCATAGATAAAACTTCCGTAGGAGGAACGTGATGGCCCACTTGTTGCACCACGGAATATATACGAGTGGCTCCATCTCTAACTTTCGCCCTAAGCCGGGCAACCTCCTTCTCTAATTTATCCGCTCACTCTATTAAATCCTTAATTTCTTGCGAGTCGGATTTAGGAGCCTTCAAGCGGGAAGCCAAATCTTCTTTCAGTATGTCACGCTCCCCCTTTATTTCTGCCAACTCAGCTTGCATGGCGGTAAGCTCAGCAGCCTTCATCTTTAGGTCCCATCGGCCGCCGCTTCATCCCGAAGTCGATTGAAGTTCCTTCTTCAAAGCTGGATTCATTTTGTAACCTTTTGATAGCCTCCTCAGCAGTAGAAGAGAACCGTTAGAAGCAGATAATTGGGCCGCTAAATCGGCCTTCTCCTTTTCCATAGCGGCCCGCCGCAAGCTTCGGACTTATCTCTCGCTCAAGGGCCGGATAGCATCAAGTCGTTCTTTCTCCTTCTCTTCCAAGGCCGCCACCCTAGAGCTTAAGCGGGCGATGTCGCCTATTCATTTCCATCTTTGCCAAATCTTCTTGGCAAAGATTGCCGAAATCGGTCCGCCCGATTAATGCGATCTACGTAATAACAAGACACCGTAAAAAGCAGCGCCAAGTTTAGAAGTAAAAGGAAATGTGAGAACAACCCTTACTAGCATGGCCGAGCGGAATAGTTGATAAGTGGCCTCTTCCCTCCCAGCCCTCCGGAGTTTCGTGGAGAGCTGCTCGGGCCTCATGGCCATCAAAACGTCCTCTACGGACCCAGTGTCGCGAAAAGGAGTACCCTCAGAAGATAACTCCTTTTGCTTAGTGGCAGATCCCTTTAAAACTGAATCCGCCACTTTGAATTAGTCTAAAAGGGCCGCTTCTCCCGCCTCCGCCTATAAAATAGAACCTAAGTTAAAAATTCTACCCGTAGAAAAAATATATATAGAAATTCTCACCTCTATGAGAAGGATGTCCTCCGGCCGGCTAGAAGAAGGACCCTCGGAAATTGGGGACAATGCCTGGCGGACCTCTTCCGCACGAACCTCTTCCTGAGGCACCCCCACCTGTTCTTCTGCAATTCCGGGACCTGATACGTCCTCGAAATTCTTTCTCTTGGTCCTCCTCTTCCGTGAGGACCCTGCACCCTTCTTGGAAGAATCCGTCTCCTTTCTCTTCCTCTTCTTTCTTTCCTCCTTGGAGGTATCAGCCCCTTGGCCAAGTACCACTTCCTTCTTCTTCCGCCCGCGAGGCAAGGGCGGGTGAACTTCGCCCTCGAAAGAGGCCAAAAGACCCTTAACATAGCTTAGGTCCTCATCCTCCATCGGATTTCCTACAAAACAAGGGCCAAAATAACTCAATTACCGTAGTTAAAAATCAGACCAGCAAGATACAAGAATAATGCCTACCGGCGGACACTATTAAATGACATTTAACAAGGTTTTCCTTTGTCAAGAACTCATCCATGTACACTTTGGATAGCCCTGTCATTGACTTAAGAAGAACCTCCTCTTCTCCCGTCATTTCCTCACAAGCGATGTCCGTTCGGGGAACCTCCCACTTTGTTTGGACATCCCACTCGGACTTACTTTTGACAAAGAAGAATTTACTCTTCCATCGCTTAATGGAAGAAGGAACTTTCCCTAAAAATTTCCTCCGAGCAGGCGAAAAGTAATACCAATCGGCGTTAGACTCTAGGCATAGGCTAAAAAGCATACGGAACCAACGGACGGTCGGACTTATTCCGTAATGCTTGAAAACAATAACAAAGCCATTCAAAAGTCTCCAAGAATTTGGGGCCAACTGTGAGGGACACAAATGATACTCTTCTAGTATTGCCTTAGCGAAATCAGAAAAAGGAAGCCTAAGGCCACCAAATAGCGCATCTTGATAGATGGCTATCTTCCCTTCCCTAGGAGAACTTGCCCTCTCCCCAGAACAGGGAACCCTAACCTCAAACAGGGACAGATTTATCTCATACTTCGCTACCAGGCTATCTACTTCCTTTTGTCCAATAAGACTTATGAATGTGTCCGACCCCCTACCCATTGCCCTAGAAGCAGGATGAACCCGCGAACCCTGAACCGGGACGCCTCCAAGTTCACCCGGAATCGCCGGGATCGCAACAGAAACCGCAGGGTTGGACGGAGAAGGGACCAAGGGCTCATGAGAAGAACTAGAGGAGGAAGAAGTAGCGCTAGAAGTGGCGCTAGCCATTACCTTAGGAAAGAAAAAGATAACACAAACACAGAAAACTCGAAACCAGAGATCGCCGGAGAAGAAGAAGAAACCTTAGGAAGAAGACACGATTCAACTTTCGAAATAAACCCTTTTCGGCCTGTACGATTTCGCATATATATGAAAAGCAACGAATCCCTGGCCGTTAGATCTCAGTGTTACATTCCAATCAAAACCGTTGAACCAAGGCCCCTAAATCCTGATTGTTCAAATAGGCCATTATTACTCCTCCAAGAAATCCGTCCACGTCAGCATACCAAACGCCGCCTGACACATATTGGTAATCGCGCCCATCATGCTGTTGACAAAACGCACACCGCGCATGTCACGCCATATCACCCCTTTTAATATGAAACAGTGCCAAAGACACGTGTCCCTCAAAGAAATAATGAGCACAATACCATAGAACCAACACCATAAAAAACAAAACACACATTCCAACATAGGATCGCCAGTGAAGGCCATAAAAATGCCAAAGGATTTACAAACAAAACGACAAACGTCATTTATTCAGGTTACATGACGAACGCAAACAAAGCAAAAATAACAAAAACATGTTATCCGACGGACTAAAGTTAAATATCGGCGAATTCTTCCGAAGCCACGTTCGAATGAGACTCGGAGGAGATGCACGGACTCCCGCAACCGTCACTATCCTCATTCCCACTAGGAGAACCTGGATCAGCACGGGGGCGAAGGTAGGGACCCACTTCTCTACGACAGGAGTCGTCTCCAAACATCTCAAATTCGAAACGTAGACCCCCTGCATAAGTGACAACTAAAAGGTCTCCCGCCTCCATGCCATGATCAACATGAAAAGCCTCCCACCCTGCATCGATACATATCTCACCTGGGTCCCCGTTAACCAATAGAACGCCCGGCCACACACAGCCGTTCGGACTTACTAGGTGGATAAACCCAGTCCTTAATTCCGACAGATGTTCGTGAAAGGAGCTAGGAATTCGCAAGTGGCGAGAGCATTGGCTAAAAGTGAAGAATTTATAAAAAGACAAATGTTGAGCCATGATACAAAAGATTTCTGACTATGAACGTTACCCATACAAGCCCTTAAGTAGAAAAATAGGCGAGAATTTTGGAGAAAAATCTATTTCGATAACAGCGCAAAGAGAACACAGTAACCGTCGGTCACCTACTAAAAACACGTATACCATAGCCATAGACGAAGCCCACCCCTACATAGACGTGCCAACTAAGAAGAATACTTGTTCTCGAACCAAGCGAAACGTGCGATTAGCTCACCTCTCGCTCAGATTCTTCGAACAAAGTACATTTTAGGGGGGACTAGTGTTACGGATATATTTGGTAAGACAGATGTCATTGACCTAGGGACCACCTGTCACACACAGGACCGTGTTTTCTCAGCCACGTAGCATCTTTGGCCACGTGGCAATATCACCAAATAACCTTGCACAATTCCGTTCGGCAATAACGTGAGGAATAAATCCTGCGAATAAGTCCGTCGGAATTATAATTATAACAGCCCTCTTATACAAGGCGTGGGGTGGAAGGAGAGAAGTAAATATCTAACGCCTCTACAGTAAGTAGGCCTTATCCACTTACTACAGTGGGCAGATATTTACTCTACTTGCCTACAGAGCACCTACACGCTAGGCAGATATTTTCCTGCCGCCTTAGAAGATATTCACCTAGCCCACCGCCTTACCCCACCGCCTTGCAAGATATTTGCTTAAACCGCCTCTCACTTGCTATAAAAGGAGAGGAAGGACAATAAGAAAAGGGACCGAAAAACACTCACTACACATTACACAAAGCATTTCCTAGAACTTCTTACCCTGATTTCTGACTTAAGCATCGGAGTTAAATCCGGGCAGAAAGGCCCAATTCCGATTACTTCTCCTCCTCTTCACAGGTCTATCAGTGGATAATTCCGGACGGAATTGCTGAGTGCCCTCCGCGTCTCCTTGTTCGCAAGCAGAAGTAAGCGTCCACACCAACTATAAATATTAACCGTTTGTCAAAGGCTGAGACCAGATCATGAGGCCACAGTAGCCAAAGAGTGAGGTGGACCAGTTATTGGCATCAACAGTTTATAAAAATTCAAGTCAAAATCATAACGGCCAACCGACGCCACAATCCCGCCAACTAGTTCTGCTTGGGATAATTCTCATGGATATCTATGAGCTATGTAGTTGGCCCACTCTGCATAATAAGGGAGATCAATTAAATCACTCATAATGGGTTCCCTACCCTTCGACCTGGACGGTGGTTGATGATCTTATGTCCGAGGGTTTGGAACATACTTTGATCCCTTATATTCCCTTCAGTCGTCAGACAAATCGCATCGGTCATGCCATCCTCATACCAGCGATTTGTGCCCAATTTTGCAACAGCTATACGAGTGGGATAGCGCTTCACCCACTCTGAGTGCTCCTCTCCTTCGTATCTGATTGTGGGTTCTGATCCAGAGTCGAAGGCAGGGTTGTCACGGATGAAGACTTGACCTTGAAGGACCTCGTTGCAATTTTGGGCCATATCCCAAAAAGGTTGAGAGATATTGGCCATGACAAAAAGAAGGATTTGCGGATTCCTACTTCTCCCACTCAATGGATTTCATGAGAAAAGTAGGAGGGGGCATTTGTTTATATAAAAAAAAAATATATGATAAATGTCCCAATAAAATTTAAATCTTAATTTAAATAGAATTAAAATATATCCTAATCTTGATATTTAGGATATTTATGATAAATAAACAGAATTTAATATAAGATTCTTTATGAGATAAATTGATTGTATCTTGGGCCAAAAGCACAAATCTCGAGGTAGGCCCAAGGCAATCTCAAATTCCAAGATAGCCCGAGAACGCATATCTCGAGGCAATCTCAAAATTCCAAGATAGCCCCAGAACACACATCTTGAGGCAATCACCCAGAAATACGAAATCTCAAGATGCTTGAATACAAATCCCGAGGCAATTATTATTATTATTATTAAAAATAATAATAATAATAATAAATTTTGATTAAGTTAAAAAAAAGTAATTTAAAATTTAATTAAATTTTAAAATAGGGATTTGGTCCTATCATCTCACCTCGTTACGAGAGTTGGGATCTCGCGCGGGCAGGCACTCGTGAGGGTAAGGATGAGACATCCTTTTTAAAGAAGGGGTTAGACAGAAGATAAGGGAGAAAGAAAAATTTTGTCAGAGAGAACTTTAGTCTGCGAAGAAGATTTTTGGGTGAAAAATATATGTCTAGAGGAGCCTTTGTTCTGGAAGAAGAAGAAGCCCGTGATTATCCACCGATAGAAGAAGACAAGGAAGATAATTTTTATATTAAAATATATATATGTAATAAAAGCCCTTAGAACCCCCACTTTTGATATCTTGGAGAATCAGGGGACAAAAGTAACCCTAGTTTGAGGGAGAGTGAGGTTAGGAGTCATAAGGAGATTTAAAAAAAAAAAAAAAAGAGTGTGATGTATATATTATAATATTATATAAAAAGATAAAAACCAAAATAAAAATCCCATTTCCTTCTTCACATCCGCGATGCCTGAGAAGCCCTTGATTCTGCCCCTTCTTCGCCTGCCACAAATACCGCCGCCAGCAGCAGCGCTAGCATCCCTGTCGCCTACTCCGCCTACCACCAACATTTTCCTGATCAGCCTGCCGCTAGCCCTGGCTCTTCTATATTACCGTGTCGCCGGCCCGAGCCCATCTCGACTTGGCCAACACGCGATCAGCTCCGCCTATGCCAGCCAGCCTACTGCCTAAGATAGCTTCTCCACCCATTCGCACTGTTGGCATGAGTCCTCCTCGCCACGGCCAGCACACCACCGGTCCGTCCAAAGATCCGCCGCTGAAGCCCGCCGTTGATGATTGTTGCTACAGTCAAGCCTGATGTCGTACCTCTACGCCTTACAGCCGATCTTTGCTACTGATAGCCACCCTCTGTTAATCCCAGAGATCCATCGAAGACAGGATGATCGCCTGCCGACTTCTAGCCGTCGTTGAAGCCCACTTTGCGTCACCGAGCTGCTGTTGAAACCTTCTCATACGGCCGTGGAAGTTCCTAGTTGCCGCCAAGTCCCTCACGCTCAAGCCGCCGCTGGGAGAACAAAGATCACCCTCATCGCTCTCTCACGGCCCGGGCCAGGGAGAAGCTTCTACGCCTCCGCCCAAGTTAGGCTGATCACCACCGCCCGAGGGTAATGAAAATGATGATAGTGATTAATGGACGCTGCCAAACTTCCTCTGCCGCAGGAGAAAGAAACAAGGGTGTGACCTACATACTCTCGTTGCTGAGCCACTATCCCCATCATCGGAGAAGCAAGACTCCCCAGTCCTAAAGCCCCCTTGTTGTTCTTCTTCTAAGAATAAAAGGAAAAAAATAACAAAGAAGTAGTTCTCAGACATCACCAACACTCTGATTTTAAAAGAGATCCAAAGACAATGATGAGGCTTTTCCTTACTTAAGATCCAGTGATCATTTTGCCTTGCTGCTTAAGATTGGACTGCAGAATTCCATACTCTCTCTACAAATAAGCCCATAATTGTTGTCCAGCACAAGAGTGAAGATAAAAAATTTGTAGCTGAAGAGATTTCACCCATGGTCCTCATTAGGATAGGAGAAATGGTTGAGGATTACTCGGAATCAACTATTGAGAATGTTGTTGACAGATGTTGCCGTCATTGTTGGTATGAATGTCATGTGCATCATCAATGAACGTATAGCTGCCGAGAAAAATTAAGATGATGAAGACCTTCAAATTATAGGGTATCAAGCTCAGGAGCGGGATGCTGATGGTATCTGAGCACTGCACAGTCAAGACCTGTGAAGAGATGTGTGAAGAGAATGTATGCTAAGCTTAAACGATAGGACCAAAGGTTAAGCAACCTGAAGAAGCTTGGGGGTGCACTCAAGATGTTTGTAAAAAATCAGTCTTAGAGCCTTTGTCCATGAGGAATTCATCCATTCCATTGCTGGCGAGATAATCTTGAATGGGCTCCAAGTGTTGTGGGATATGAAGATGGTGATAGCTCTGGTTCATCTCATTGTTGGAGGTTTCTTGAATAGAAGCATGAGTCACAATTCCCAGCTATAGGCTATGTTCATGCTGTTGTTTCTTTATCAAATGGTCGACATCCAAGATGTGTACTTCTTTCCCAAGTACAAGACAATGAAAGTAACATATTATGTACACTTTAGAATGCAAAGATATGATCACAAAGAATGGGTTATTCTCATATGCATAATTCCATCTCCTCCTTTGTAACAAATACTATAAGGGTGTTTCCCGGCTGCAGTGCAATCATGCTTGGCAAAAAAAAAAAAAGAAAAAAAAAAGAAAGAGAAGTAATTCAACTAAAAAACAAGGAGAAAGGGTTGTTGTTGTTTGATGAGGCGGCTATTGTTGCTGCTGTCATTATAAGAAAGAGGATGTTAAAACTCAAGGATTGATATAATCCATTGTATTCTAGAAGGATTCCAATGCTTTGTTCTTTGAGAACTAGTACTATTGCTAGTGTTGTGCACCTGTTCGATGAAATGTCCAAGAAAGAAAGTTGCAAGTGTGAAGAAGATTGTTTCTGAAGCATCAAATAAGAAGGTTGACCAAGACAACCCCCACGTGGAGATTCAGGATTTCGAAATGACACAGTTGAGCAATGCAAACACTGAACATGTCATGCAGAAGGAGTCTAACTCTCTCTCTCTCTTGAAACTTCATTGCTGCAGGATGTGACTTTAGAGTCAAGATTTGAATTTCCACTAGACAAAACTGAAGATGAAAGTCATGGCCCAAGTGCGCCAACCCAAGCGAGCAAGCTGAAATTGAAAGGGAAATCATACTTTATGGGATAGAAAGCAAATATTATGTTGATTTGATAATTTTAAAAAAAAATCATGAGAAAGAATGAGCCCATTTGAAAGTAAAAGTTTGAGGATTTAAAAAAAAAAATGAAATCATGCAAAACAAGGGAACTGGGCCCTATGTTCTAAAATAAACGATATAATCAAAAGAAAGAGAAATGGCCCATTTAAAATTTGGTGATTAAAAAAAAAGAAAAATGATAAAATAATGAGGAGAGTTGGGCCCACTTAAAAAAAGGGGGTTGATTTTATAAAGTGGGCATTTTGTAGTTCAAATATTGCAATAAAAAGAGGGAAGTTTGGGACCATTTGGCTAATGGTGAAAATTAGTACAAAAAAAAATTTTGAACGATTGCCATAAAATAAATCAATCAGCTCCCAGGCTTTGAAATAAGTTTAACAAAGAATTGGGCCCATTTTGCTTCTGATGAAAGCTATGCAAAATGTGAGAAAGTTGGAGAGTTGATTAAAGACAGAAGGGGGCTGATTTAATATAATAAAATTATTATTAATGAAATGGGCATTTTAAAGCTAGAATGCAATTTGAATACATCTCGATGCAGTGGCGGGAGACGCATATCGGGGTGGCACAAAATACAAATCTCAAAGTTAGTAATGCTCATCTTAAGGCGATAGTGAAACACTCCCTTTAAGGCGGCTGATAAAATCCAAATCTCTGAATAGCACGGATCTCGAAGTGGCGATGGAATACACCTTCCGAGGCGGCTGATACAATGAGGATGACAAAGCAACACTCACTTTGAGGTAGCTAATAAACTCAAGTTTCAAAGCATCATATATCTTGGGGCGGAGATATGGCATTCATCACGAGATGGTCGACAAAATATAAAGCGGTGCAAATCTCAAAGCGGCGCTAAAGTAGGCGTCTTGAGGCAACCAATGGATCATAAATTCTGAAGAGGCGAAGCATAAACTCCACGCTGGAAGGCGGAGCCATTTATATAAATAAAATGAATAAATTATATACATCTATATGATGATATCTATATGTAATAAATTATCATTTTCTGCAATAAAAATGAATTATTTTTCATTGCCTCTAATTGTACTCTTTTGCCCTTAATCGGAGGTTCCCAAGACTCTGTCTGGGGTAATTTATAATAGAGGTTTGCCTCTATTAGGAATGGAAGAACCCACAAATCAAAACAAATATAACATTTGTGATTCGATATGTCGCCTGGTGTCTCTTCACCGACACAATGCCAGGCGGGTATTTTTCGATCCCACACACATAAGTTCGATAGGAAGATTCCAGTCTCGTGTAGTCATGATAGGAGATTGGACCAATTTCCCCTTCAAAATGGTGAAACCTTCCATACATTCACTACTAAAGTCGAATTGGCCATTTTTCTCAAGCAACTTGGTTAGCGGCTTAGCAATCTTGGAAAAGTCCTTTATGAATCTTATGTAGAAGCCTGCATTCCCCATGAAACTCCTAATGGCTTTAACTGAAGTAGGTGGGGTAGTTTCTCAATTGTTTCAACTTTTGCTTTATCCACTTCAATGCCCCTGTTTGAGATTTTATGGACCAACACAATCCCCTGTTTAACCATGAAATGACACTTTTCCCAGCTCAGGACTAGGTTTGTTTCCTCACATCTAGTCAACACCTTCTTCAAATTTGTGAGGCAAAGGTTGTAGGAATCACCAAAAAGTGATAAATCATCCATGAATACCTTTTATAATGTCTTCCTTTAAATCCTCAAATATAACCAACATGCACCGTTGGAATGTGGCAGGAACATTACATAGTCCGAATGGCATCCGGTGATAGGCAAATATACCTATGGGCTAGTGAAAGTGGCCTTCTCTTGAACATCTAGGGTAATGGGGATCTGGAAGTATCCTGAAAATCCGTCTAGCAAGCAATAGTAGAAGTATCCGGCTAACCGTTCAAGCATTTGATCAATGAATGGTAGAGGAAAGTGATCTTTCCTTGTGGTGTCATTCAGCTTCCTATAATCAATGCATACTCGCCAACCGGTGATTATTCTTGTAGCGATTAATTCATTCTTCTCGTTTGTTACCACAGTCATTACCCCTTTCTTTGGTACCACTTGCACTGGGCTTACCCATGCGCTAGTGGAAATGGGATATATCACTCCGGTATCCAAGAGTTTGATGACCTCTGCCTTAACCACATCTTTCATACAAGTTTAGCCTCCTTTGGGGTTGAATTGAGGGCCGACAGTTATCTTCCATCCGGATTTTATGTGTGCAGAAGGAAGGACTGATTCCCTTGATGTTTGATATCTTCCATGCGATGGCCCGTTTATGCCTCCTGAGTACCTATAATAATTTTTCCTTTTGTGAACTGGTCAAATCCGAGGCAATTATGACACAGAGCTTCAAGTCCTTGGCTAAAAATGCATATTCGAGATGACTAGGTAGCTCCTTTAATTCAAGTTGTGGGGGTTCTTCAATCGACAGGCTCAATTTTTTTACATTGCTATCTAGTTCATCAAGTTCCCCTTCAATCTCTAGAACCTGGTAACCTTCAAAGTACTGATCCCTGTCGCTTGCCCCCTCTTCTAAAATTAGAGGAGCTTCTTCTTCAGGGTATGATATTGTCGTGCCATGCTCTACACCCAAATCTTGTATTAAATCAAGATTAATGATGTCATCCTCTTTGGTAATGTTATAATCTACAATTGGTTCCACCAGGGCTACCAAAAGTTTCCACTCACTAGCAATATTAGAGTTAGATTATTCCTTTTGCATTTTTATAGATTCCATCAAATGCTCTTATTCGTACTACGGCAAGTTATGATATGATCATTCCAGATTTATGTTATCTTGCATCAATGTGCACCCTTGATATGTCATGGGGCGGCTACCTTGCCAAAAATCTGAATCCCATATGACGCATGCTTCCTTGCCTTGTCTAGTGCCAACTATTCCTCTATTAGTTAATCGATCCAAAAATTGGTGGTTGTGAACTAAATTTAAAAGTAAGGAAAACCAATAACCTAGGGTATGGGGTGTTGGAAATTATTGATAAATTTCCTTTATTTTGTTTTAAATTTTGAATAATATTTTATGGATTTAATTTTATCTTTTTGACTAATAATCATATTCAAACTTAGAACTAATCCTATCCAAACTCAATTTGAGTTTGAATAAGATTATTATAGATATCCTTCTTCATGAGAGATAAAGAGGCTATAAATATATAGGGATTCACCTCTCTCAAAACATACAAAATAAAAAACACACAAAAAAGCTTTTCTCTTTTTCCTCTTCTCATTTTTCCTCGAGTTTTTTTTTAGCGGTACTAAAGACAGCGAGCAGATTAGACACACCGGCCAGCGTGCACCGAGGGAAGGGGTCTGAGAAAGAGAAAGGTTGAATCTTGGGAGAAGAGCGTCAGTAAAGCCCTATGCGTGAGGCGGCGTAATTCTTCAATAAAGACAGCGTCTTTAGACGTGCCTCTTATCTGGGTTCTCAGAGATAAGTTCTTTTAATCTTCACTGTATCTTTTCTGCGCTTTTTCCTAATAAATATTCCAACAAATTTTAGAGAAGAAGTAGAAAAGATATAGTAGTATAATTGTCCATCACATCATGAATACTGAGGATCTCTATTCTGCTAAACCTGAAAAATTCTCTGGGCAATGTTCTAAACGCTGGCAACGCCAGATGCGTTACTGGCTAACCTTGCTTGATTTATTTGATGTTATATCAACCACACCTCCTTCTATAGATGATAAGGAAGCCTATCAAAATTTTAAACATAGAGATTTTATTTGCACAGGTAGGATTCTTTTTGGTCTTTCAAATAAACTATATGATATATATTGTTCCATTGATTCTTCCAAAGATTTATGGGAAGCGTTAAAGAAAAAGTTTGGAAAAGAAGACACGGGAATAGAAAAATATTCCCTTGGAAAATATCTTAGGTTTTCAATTTCTGACTCTAACTCAATTATTGATCAAATACATGAACTTTAATCTCTTGTATATAAATTAAATCAAAAAGACATGAAGATTTCTGAAAAATTCTAAGTAGGAACTATTATAGAGAAACTTCCTTCATCTTTGAGTCAATTTGCACTTAGTCTTAAACATAAGAGAGAAGATATTTCATTAGAAGAATTAATTAGGTCAATTAGAATAGAAGAAGAAAAAAGAGAGCAATACACAATGGAATCTAAATCAGAATTAGTAGACTTGCAACCTAAGGCAAATTTAATTGAAGGGTCTAAAAGAAATTTCAAAAACTATCATAATAAACGGTACATGAAACCCAAACCTAAAATTACCAAAGAAGAAATAAATTCAGGATCATGTTATGTTTGTGGAAAACGTGGGCATAAAGCAAGAGATTGCTATCATAGAAAAGATAAGGTCGAAAATTCCAAATCCAATTCTAATCAAAGTAAGAAGCCAGAAAGACATAGCGGACTGAAGCCTCAAGTCAACATGGTGATAGAAGCTATCTCTGCAAGGTCAGATGAGAGGTTAGTAATTTCTCTTTCTGAATTTCCTTCGGCACCTCTCTCAACCGATTGGTGGATAGATACTGGAGCTAATATCCATGTTTGTTCTAACCGAGTTGTTTTTTCCTCTTACCAGGCAGTCTTCAGAAGGAGCGTAACAATGGGAAACGCCAATGCTGCAAAGATAATTGGTGAAGGACAAGTTAACCTGAAGCTAACCTCAAGAAAAACTTTGTCTCTAAGAAATGTGCAGCATGTGTCGAAAGCAAGGAAAAATCTAATTAATGGGTCACGCCTTGTCCAACGGGGATAGAAATTAGTCTTTGAGTCAAATAGGGTAGTCATTACAGAAAGAGATGTTTTTGTATGAAAAGGTTATCTCAGTGAAGGATTTTTTAAATTAAATGTGATTAAACCATGTGACATATATTTTGATTTTATGGAAAATTTTACTAGATTATGGCATCATAGATTAGGACATGTTAATCTAGAAAGTACTAGAAAGTTAATGAATTCAAACATAATTCCAAAATCACATATCGATATGAAATCTAGATGCATGACTTGTGTACAAGCTAAACAACCTCGTAAACAATTCAAATCTGATGAAAATAAAGAGACCACATTGCTTGAACTAATTCATAGTGATTTATATGAAATGAATGGTATCTTAACTAGTGGTGGAAATAGATATTTCATTACCTTTGTTGATGATTGCACTAGATTCTGTTATACATATCTGATGAAAACTAAGGATGAAACACTTAATAAATTCATAGCTTACAAACTTGAGGTAGAAAATCAATTGGATAAGAGATTAAAATCTTAAGAACAGATAGAGGAGGAGAATATACTTCTAATAAGTTTAAAGAATTTTGTGAAAACAATGGAATTATTCATGAAACAACACCTCCTTATTCACCCCCAATCTAATGGAGTAGCTGAAATAAAAAATAGAACATTAAATAATATAATAAACACATTATTAGAAAGTTCTGGATTACCACAAAAAATGTGGGGTGAAGCTTTGTTAACATCATGTTATATTTTAAATAGAGTCCATATAAAAAGTTACCAAACCCCTAATAAACTTTGGAAAATAGACACCCAATTTAAAATATCTCAAAGTGTGGGGATGCCTTGCTAAGGGGTGAACATTCCAATAAATAAAAAGAAAAAACCTGGACCTAAAAAAGTTGACTATGTATTTATTGTTTATGCCTTACATAGTTCGGCTTATAGATTTCTTGTTATGAAATCGGAAGTGAGTGATGTTTTAAAAAACAGTATCATGTAATCTAGAGATGCTATATTCTTTGAAAAACAAAACATCTAGTGAAGATATTACTGATTCCAACTCTTCTATGGCACCTATTGAATCCAACTTGAAACATAGTCTAAGAAGAAGCACTAGACCTAGAAAAGAGAAAAACCTAGGAGATGACTTTGTGACCCTCTTACTAGAAGATGATACACCCAATTCTTATAAAGATGCAATGCAATCTTCTGATGTACAATTCTGGAAAGAAGCTATTGAAAATGAAATGCAATCAATAACATCCAATAACACCCAATAACACATGGGTTCTGACTGATTTACCTAATAGTTGTAAAAGCCTTGGTTGTAAGTGGGTTTTCAAGAAGAAAGTAAGGCCAGATGGTACAATAGAAAGATACAAAGCTAGATTAGTAGCAAAGGGATATAATCAAAGAGAAGGAATTGACTATTTGACTTATATTCTCCTGTAAAAAATATAGCTACTATCCATGTGCTAATAGCACTACATCTATACATAAACTTGTGGTTCACCAAATGGATGTGAAAACCACATTTCTTAATGGTGAGTTAGAAGAAGAAATATATATGGATCAGCCAGAGGGATATAAGGTACCAGGTCAGGAGCAAAAAGTTTGTAGATTAGTCAAATCCTTATAGGGCCTAAAACAAGCTCCTAAACAATGACATAAAAAATTTGATCAAATTATTTTATAAAATGGCTTTGTGTTGATTGAGTCGGATAAATGTTTATATAACAAATCTTTTAACAATCAAAGTGTTGTCTTGTGCATTTATGTGGATGATATTCTAATTTTTGGTACAAATATTGATGTGGTTAATGATACAAAAACTCTTTTATCTAACCAAATTTGATATGAAAGATTTGGATCCTACTGATGTTATTTTAGTGATTAAACTTATTAAAACTACTAATTGGTTTTTAATGTCTCAATCACATTATATAGAGAAAATCCTTAGAAAATTCAATTTATTTGAATGCAAACCCGTGACAACGCCATTTGATCCTAATTTAAAACTTAGCAAAAACTTTGGAGAATGTGTGGCACAATTAAACTATTCTCAATTATTAGGTTGTCTAAATTTTGTATCAAATAACACAAGACCTGATATATCTTATGCTGCGTCTAGATTGAGTAGATACTCTTCTAATCCAAATAATGAACATTGGGAAGCTTTGAAAAGAGTTTGTAGATACTTAAAGGGAGCAATTAACTATTGTCTCCACTTTCATGAGTTTCCTTTAGTGCTTGAAGGATATACAGATGCTAATTGGATTACTAATTCTGATGAAACTAAATAAACAAGTGGTTATGTGTTTATGTTAGGAGGAGCTGCAGTTACTTGGAAATCAGCTAAGCAGACTCTAATTGCTCAATCCACTATAGAGGCTGAGTTAATTGCCTTAGACAGTGCGTGCAGTTAAGCTCAATGGATAAAGGAGCTACTTGAAGGAATCCCTTTTGTGGAACAACCTTTCCTGAAAGTTCAATGGGTAGAAAAAAGTTGATTGCACAGTTGTAAAAGCACTAATAAAACTATGAGCCCCTCTCTATGGTGTGAGTGCTTATTACTACCACAGCTAGGATGAGTGTTACTCTTAATTAGACCGAGGCATAAGTGCAGGGTTAGTTTTGTTGTAGTAACCCTTGGAGGTATGACCTATGTGAGTGGGACTGTGGGGTCGCAGTCCATGGGAGTTGGCTTAACCCTATGAGCACTCATGAAACAAGATAATCGTGTATGACCAGAAAGCACGAACCTGTATAGAATTCTGCTCAAGTCTGTACTGTATATGTCTTTAGTGATTCTTTGTGCATTAAGAGTCCAAGTTCAAGACATAGTTCACTTCAGACTTGTATGGTCAAAAACTAATTGTCACTAGGAAGAGGTTCAAACCAGCAAGGTACCTACTTTTGATGCATGGTATAATACCTCTCAAACATTTTTGTTTTCTGTTTTTGATTATTTCAAAAATTCAAAATAAATGTGGGGATTGTTGGAAATTAGGGATAAATTTCCTTTATTTTTTTTTAAATTTTGAATAATATTTTATGGATTTGATTTATCTTTTTGACTAATATTCATATTCAAACTTAGAACTAATCCTATCCAAACTTAGTAGTAATCCTATTCAGACTCAATTTGAGTTTGAATAAGATTATGATAGATATCCTTCTTCATGAGAGATGAAGAGGCTATAAATATAGAGGGATCCACCTCTCTCAAAACATACAAAATAAAAAACACACAAAGAAGCTTTTCTCTTTTTCCTCTTTTCGTTTTTCCTAAGGCTTTCTTTGAGTTGTACTAAAGACAGCGCACACGAGGGAAGGGGTCTGATAAAGAGAAGTGTTGAATCTTGGGAGAAGAGTGCCAGTAAAGCCCTGTGCGTGAGGGGGCGTAATTCTTCTCTAAAGATAACGTCTTTAGACGTGCCTCTCATCTCGGTTCTCAGAGATAAGTTCTTTTAATATTCATTGTATGTTACGCTCGAAACACGGCCCGGGCACGTGAAGTCGTGAACAGACCGGTCGCACCCAAACAGGGACGAGTCCCTATCCAGGCGCACGACCTCAGAGATCCTGTACAATAATTAATATCCAGAGATAGATAAAAACAACGGAATTTATATAAGAAAGAATTACACAACTCTATAAAATTATAATACTAGGGTCTACACGACCCATACAAGGATCTATCCAAGTCACCACTAGTATTCCATACAACAAAGAGGATACAAATCTCACATACACACAAATGAAACGAGGTACGCAGACCTCAATAGAAATATAGCAAGTCTGAGTCAGCTACTCGGTAAGTCCTCGTCTAGTCCCGACCCTACTTCTCGTCGTCACCTGAGAAAACATCAATCAAGTGCATGAACCAGAGAAAAGGCCCAGTAGGATCACTAGAAAAGCAATAAAGGTGGCGAAAGCCGTAAGCAAAGAACAGAATAAAGCAAGTACAAATATGTAAGTCAAACAAAATCACAAGAAAATAACAAGTCTCTAGAATGTGAATAAATCCATAGATGTACTCAATCTCCCGGCATATACGATATATGATACCTCCAGAATCATACGATATCCTCCATATATTATCTCCTGTCTACAACGGATAACGCTATATCAATTATGCATACATGGTCAGATAATAACTCTCTTACTGAATCTCTGTCCGATGTATCATGCCTGTACCTAAGAGATTGCTAGTACAAATACCTAATAACAGGTATACCTATATATCCAAGGCAACGACATCTCGAATACATAATAATCAATGACCTCATCGAGATCAGAAGCCAATACGTATTAAGGAGCGACTCAACTCAAATACATATATAAAAACATGAAAACAAATATCTCCTCG
Organism: Dioscorea zingiberensis; assembly: GCA_026586065.1. Classification (NCBI taxonomy): domain Eukaryota; kingdom Viridiplantae; phylum Streptophyta; class Magnoliopsida; order Dioscoreales; family Dioscoreaceae; genus Dioscorea; species Dioscorea zingiberensis. The sequence goes on from CM048818.1 coordinate 31,297,636, forward strand.
AGATGTAAAGCCAACACATATGAGGATACTCAACTCGAATATGCATTGGAAATATCTCAAGGAAATAAGAGCACAAAATCAAAAGCAAGGTAGGAGGAAGGAATACTTACAACCCCCGTGCGAGAGCCTACCTGGCTAGAAGCAAACCACTAATCCTTGTCGCGTCTCACACGTCCGAATTGAGATCTAGTAAATGGATAAAGAATCTCAGTATCTCCATACTTAAGTATTTTATATCAACATATGAACGCAAGTGTCCTCACCAATTTACTACTTAATAGCTACCATGAACTCCAATGTTCATGTGTTCTCTTATAATACGGATAACATTTCCGTATTCTATTGAAATCATCTTCTTTAAGTACGGAAGGGCCTATGAAGCCCTAAACATCTCTAACAAAGAAATTAACTCAACAAATGATGATTCCCTAAACTTAATCATGCTTGAAAGACAATAGGCTCACTCAAAGCATGCTTCCTACTTAACATGCATATCATGCCTTCAAGACTCCTAGAATGCCCTTAAGCATGCTTGATTAGCCAAGATTAATTAATCTAAAGCATGAACAATTAAGCATGTAAATCATGAAAACTAATAGGGCATTTATACTTAGAGTTTTTCATGCAAAATTCGGCGGCACCTTCCCTATTTATAGGGCCCCGAAATTAATACAAACATACATCCATATTAACTAGAATTAACATCATTCATCCACTTACATTTTCATGACATCAAGTTTAACATTCATAGCCCTAAAACTCCAAACCCTGTCAGGTTAATTTAATCCATTTAATCTACTCATGAATGTGTAAATCCCCCCCCCCCAGAGTTAGGGCTCACAATTGTGGGGCGGTGACGGGGCAGCGTTACCGACTATGGGCTCAAGAGGCAGCGCTCTGTACTGGCGCGGATCGTGGCCGGAGAGCTGGGTATGGAGGCTTTACGGAGCTATCTTTGCGATGTCGAGGCGGTGAGCGGGGAGAGAAGCGGCGGCTAGGCAAGTAGCCGGGCGGAGCTGGCTCGAGGCTGCTGCCGATTCTTTAGCCTTGAGCGAGGGCAACGAGCTTCTTTGGCGGCTACGCCGCGAACAGCAGCGGCCTTGGCGAGGGCTCCGATGAGGCTATGGCACAGAAGAGGCAGTCGGGGTACAGTGGCGACTGTCCCGGGCGACGGTGGGTGCGGATCTAGCCGGTTGGGGGATAACGCGGCTCCAACGTGCATGCAGGTGCATGTTGATAAGCGTTCAATTGAGCATATTTACATACCATATACATACTTATTTTCATGTCAAATGCAATGATTTGTAGCCCGCCGGTACTTAAAATGCTTCATATTTTGTAAACAGGGCATAAATAGGCCACTCCGATGAAAAGGAAGCATTTATCAACAAAATGAAGACCAAACGAGGCTATTTTGAAGAAAATAGGGGGTGAACGGCCTTGTGAACGGCCGTTCACACCTGGGCACAGCGGCAGGCACAAAAAGAGGGTGAACGGCCTTGTGAATGGCCGTTCATCTGCCGGTTCAGAGCAAGCTGTGAGGTGAACCGGCTGATGAACCGCCAGTTCACTACCCGGTTTAGAACAAGCTGAGAGGTGAACGGGGTGATGAACGGCCGTTCACGAGGCCGTTCATCGTAACTTTTGCAGTTTCATGGGCCCAATCAAGGGTAATGTTGTAATTTTTTTAGTGGAGCCCTAATTCATGGGTATAAATAGTTAAGTATGAGAGTTTAGAGGGAGTTTTGGCTGGGGAGAGAGGCTAGAGGAGAGATTAGGGCTTGGGGGGTCATCTCCCCCAAATCTTGATAGTAAAGAACCCTTGGAGTTACAAGCATTGGAGGTAATGGTGTTCTCCATTAATCTTTCATTGTTTTGTAAGCTTTCCTATTTTGGTTTGAGTTCCCCATTTATGGGGAACTAATCTATTGGTACTTGGGTATGTTGAACTTTTGGATTGAGCATCAATAGCATTGAATGTTTATGATGATTTGTTGGTACCTTCTTGAATGTCTAATGAATGTTATGTATTGATTGTAATTTCATCACTAGAAATTACTTGTGTGCAATACAAGGGTAGAGCTAGCGCCTCCTTGTATTAGGAACTTGCTTCATTAGAGAGTTTCATGAGTATACCGAGGAATCGGGTACTAGAAGGGCGAACGACTCTTTCATACGAATTCACCCCCATGATTCTTCCAATATATATAAAATTCCTTGAGCCTCATATCAAGTCCTAGGAGACTAGTCATCCAACCACCTTGGAAGAGGGGTTGGGTGTAATTTAGGAATGACCCCTTGAGCTTCATATCAAGTCCTAGGAGACTAGTCATCCAACCACCTTGGAAGAGGGGTTGGGTGTAATTTAGGAATGACCCCTTGAGCTTCATATCAAGTCCTAGGAGACTAGTTATCCAATCACCTTGGAAGAGGGATTGGATATAATTTTGGGACTACTGGCACAAGAAATACCAATATTGATTCATAAACATCTTTGCTCATCTTTAGAATTGAAATCCAAAAGGGATACATACCCAAGTATCCTCTCTTGCCATTGATTCACCCCAATCAACTCTCAATTTTCAGTTCTTACTCGCAATCCTTTTTAGTCTTTACGTTTGAAAACCAAAACCCCCCAATTTACTCTTCGGACTAGGTTAGTAAAGCTTGGTTTACACTTAGCAATCTCTATTCCCTGTGGTTCGACATCCGACTTCCCACAGTCCACTTTATTACTTGATCACGACCCGTATACTTGCGGAACACATCCCATCACATGTTCACGAAGGCGAAGGGGCAGTGACTCAGCGTGGGAAGGGGCTATCAGGCCTGCTCGCTGGTGGGCTGCTCGGGGTCGCTGGCCGGTGTGTAGGGAGGAGGGCGCGGGCAAGGGCTCGCCGGCGTGGAGAAGAAGGATGGAGGTTTTTAGATCTAAAATCCTTCAGCACGAGAGAGAGAGAGAGAGAGAGAGAGAGATGAAGATATTTTTTTCTCTCTTTCCTCTAAAGTTATATAATAACATATAATTTTCTTTTCATTAATTAATTGTATCCCTTTTTCTCCTTTATGTCACAAAATTACTTTTCATTCACGGGTGAGTGAATATATTGAGGTCGGGGTCCACTGTCATGATTCTTTCGTCCTTATGCCCGACCCAGATCTGCGAAATCCTGGGTCAATGATTCCAATACTATGGGCGCACTGTAATATCACGGGGTCGGTCTCTCGTCAGACAAGATCTGAGAATATCGGCTTTTAGTCAATTCCTTTGTCACGGGTATATTGTGGTATCACGGGGCTGTCTCAGTCCCCGACCAGATCCACCTTTCTCGGGATTCGAATATTTGTCTATTTTTTCTCAATAATTAATTTGAATTAATTAACACTTAATTAATTTGGATTAAATAGTACTTAATAATTTTCCCAAAATTTCATCGCTTATCATATTAAATTGCTATTTAATAATTCTGAGAAAAATCTTTATTTATTTCAGGGCAGGTTTTACACTGTATCTTTTTTGCGCTTTTTCCTAATAAATATTCCAACAAATAACATGAATTAAGCTTAATGACAATCAATCATGAGAAGGTGATACTTAGGCAATGAATCCCCCTTGGATTTTACCATAAGGTATAGATGGAGATCTCTATGTTGATGATTGATAAGGCTTGGAACACGGGCTCCTAACATGTATTAAATCCCTCTCTTGAGGTGATCAATACCTAATTCCATCAATTGTATTACGCTCTAGGGAACTTATACCTTGGAAGGATTGTGGAAATAAGTTATATTAAGGGCTTGCTCTCCTTAGTACCCAATCTCTTGATGTACTCACAGTCCCCTCTATTGGAGTGGGTATACACACGGGGAGGCGTTCACTTCTTCCCCCGTATGGACTACAATAATCTCTCCAGCCTAATACAAAAACATCCAATAGACTCATAAAGCCAAATCAATCAAGCAAACATAGAAATCAACATCACATTAATCCATAATCTAAGGGTTCATCACACCCAAGTATCAACAAAATTAGTTCCCTATTAAAGGAGAACAACAATCCACTACATAGAGATTACAAACTACCAAAGCCATAATTAGAGACGCTGTTACGTATATTGTTGGCGGCTTCTAGTGACTTGCTCTTCAATGTAGCTTCCTTCTTTCTCCAAGATTGGTAACTAGAGCTCCCAATCCCCAATCCAAGTGATAATTCCTCTCCAAGCTTGTCCTCCTCCCCTCCCCCCCACAAAACTCTCATCAGTCATTCTTATATTACCCAGTAGGGTTTTGGGGTTTCCATTTCTTATTCTGCCCCATTCTGGGACCGTAGTATAAGGGAGACTTACGCCATACTGGTCGTTTAAGATCCCGTATCGTTCAGGTGTATCCCTACGGTCTTATGGTAGCCCGTATGATATCCCTTATGGCCTCCAATTTGAGCCATACAGGCTGTATAGATTCTCAGGACAGTAAAAGAAAAGGTCGTTTTGCTACCTAGGTGCATACCGGCCGTATAGGAATCCATGTAGTGCTTGCTTCCAAATTACTTCATTTCAGCCCCAAATTATTTCAAAGTTTCGTCGTTCCTGGTGTATCGTTGTTATGCCCTGTTTACTAAAAAATAACACTTTTTAAGTACCGGCGGACTATATTTTTGCCAAAATAGCATGTGAAACATATATGAATTTGTAGGAAATTATGCTAAATTAAACACTTATCAATAATATCTACATGAAAGATCATAGTCTCTTCTTAAGAGATGAGAGAAATATTTCATTATAAAGGTTGAATTGTCAAAGAATAGAATGTTCATTTTGAACATAAAAAGTGAAGTGGCTAAGTACTTGAATGCATGTATAAAGGATACTTCATGGCTATAGCATCTTTGGTATGATCACCTTAATTTTATGGTCGTAAGTTATTATCAAACAAAGAGATGGTGTGAGGCTTGCCATTCATCAATCATTCAGAGCAACTTTGTGAAAGTTGTGTTCTTGAGAATCAATCTAGAAGGAGTTTTCCAAAGGAAGCATCATACCGGTCAAGGAGGCCACTGCAACTTATTCATTTCGATGTTTGTGCACTAATTACTCCTACCTCATTTTGTAAGAACTGATATTTTCTCACTTTTATTAATGATTTTAGCAGGAATACATGGGTTTACTTCTTGAAGGAGAAGTTCGAAGCTTTTATGGCCTTCAAGAAGTTCAAAGCTTACATGGAGAAGCAAAGTGGTCTCCCTATTAAAGCATTATGTTCTGGTCATAGTAGAGAATTTTCTTCAAAGGCTTTTGAAGATTTTTGTGAAGAATATGGAGTATGACGCCATCTTTTAGCTCCATATTCTCCTCAACAAAATGGAGTTGCTGAGCCCAAGAATCGAACTATATTAGATATGGTTTATAGTATGTTGAAGAGCAAGAACTTGCCAAAGTAGTTTTCAGAGGAAGCGATTGATTATGTCGTCTACTTGCTTAATCGATGCCCCACAAGAAGTCTAGAGAATAAGACTCCTCAAGAAGCATGGAGTGGATTCTAGCCAAATATCTCTCACTTGAAGGTATTCACTAGCACTACTTATGCACATGTACCGTAGCAAAGAAGAACCAAGCTTGATCATAGAAGCACCAAGTACATTTTCATTGGTTGTGATTCATGAGCAAAAGCTTATAAATTATTTGATCCACTTACAAAGAAGATCCATGTTAGTAGAGATGTGGATTTTAAAGAAGAAGATTCATGGAATTGGGGTATACATGTAGAAGATGTTCAAGAAGACCAAGAGAAGGAGATTCATGATTTCTTTCCACCATCATCACCACCTTCTCATGTTGGTTCATCAACATCATCATCTTTGGAAGATAGCTAAAAAAACAAAGAAGAAAAGAAGCCTCCAAGAGCTTTATGAGGTAACCAATGATTTACCATTATTTTGTCTTTTTTGTTGATTGTGAGTCAATAAAGTTTGAAGATGCTTATCAAGACAAGAGATAGAGAGCTTCTATGGATGAAGAGATTAAAGCAATAGAAAAGAACAAGTCTCGGAAACTTGTCACTTTACCAAAAGGGCATGAAATTATTGGAGTTAAATGGGTTTACAAGATTAAGAAGAATGCAAAAGGTGAGGTGAAGAAATATAATCAGTGTTCAAATGAGCATCAATTATACATGAAATTCATGCATATTATCTTATGTTTTGGAGGAATATTGGCCCGCCGGTGCTCAAAAAGGCTTTGTTTTTGTAAACAGGGCAGAAAACAGCAATCCCAAGAGAAAGGAAGCATTTTCGAGAAAACGCGGGCCAAAGTAAGCGAAACGTTGCTGGAAGAAAGTCCATACGGAGTCTCATACGGACCCGTATGGACCTGGAGATTCATACGGACTCATGAACGGACTGACAAGACCCCGCATTACCGCGAGGACCACGAGAGATATCTGACTCCATTACAACACTCCGTATGGTGATCCGTATAAAGGGATATCATGGGTCATTATGAAATACATACTGGGTCGTATATCGTAAAACTGCAGCTGCGATTTCGGCGGAACCGAGGGCAAAGTTGGGAAATACACCCAAAACCCTAGAGGGGGGGTATAAATAGAGATGTAAAAAAGGGTTTTGGGGCATCTTGGAGGGAAATTAGAGCCAAAGCTTCAAGGAGGGAGAAGCTATCATCATCTTCTCCATCATCTTGGAGGAGATTGAAGAAGAGAAGAGAAGGCTCAAGAGGGCTAGGGAGAAGAAGTAAGGGCTAAAGAAAAAAGGGAAATCTCCAAACGGTCATCATCAAGGGTTTGCTTCATGACTCTTGTGTTTGATTTCTTCTTTGACATTGATTGTAACTCTCCATTGATGGAGAGCTAAACTTTTGATACTTGGGTGTTGATGAACCTTTGGATTATGGTTAATTGATATTGTCTCTTCTATGTTGATTGATTGGTTGAATGCATCATGGTCTATTGAATGTATTGTATAGTGAAAGCATTAACCTCTCTACGTTGCGAGAGCCCGGAGAGGTTTCTCTAGTCCATGTGGGGGAAGAAGCGAGCGCACTCCCCGCGTGTAGACAAACTTCAATAGAGAGGACTAGGAGTACACCGGGAGCCCGGGTACTAAGGCGAGCTACTCCTTTAAATGTCTTATTCCCTTAGTCCTTCCAAGAGATAGGTTCCCTAGAACTTAACTAGTGAGGGTACTAGGTTGAGTAATCACCCTCGAGTGAGGGGATGAAATCGTATTAGGAACCCTTGGCCAATGATTCACCAAGATTCAACATAGAGAGCATTATCCACATCTAAGGAAATCCAAAGGGGATTCAATCACCCAAGTATCCCCCTTCATCGATTGACATCTTCAAGATCAATTGCATTTGTTAATTTGCTTTATTAGCCTTAGAATTAGATTTAGTATCATCAACCCGAATTGATTGACTAGATAATAGACAATTAATTAGTACTAGTATTTTCTTTCTCCCTGAGGATTCGATACCCGACTTTTCAATAGTCCACTTTACTACTTGATTCGACCCGTACACTTGCGGTTAGAACGCATCAAAATACAAGGCAAGATTGGTGGCAAAGGGCTACAAACAACGTGCCGACATAGATTATGATGAGGTATTTACTCCCGTTACTCAAATGGAGACTATTAGATTGCTTATTTCTTTGCGGCTCAAAGTTGTTGGCAAATATTTCAAATAGATGTAAAATCGGCTTTTTTGAATGGCTATCTTGATGAAGAGGTTTATGTTGAACAACCTATGGGGTATGTGAACAAGAAGCATGGGGATAAATTAAGTTTTGAAGCTAAAGAAGGCACTTTATGGCTTGAAGCAAACACCCCGGGCTTGGAATAGTAGAATTGATGATTTATTTTTAAAGAAAATGGCTATGTTCAATGCCCGCATAAGCATTCGCTTTATATGAAGGTAAATAGCAATGGAAATGTATTGCTAATTTTCTTGTATGTAGATGATTTGATCTTCACCAGCAATAACTCTCACATGATCAAGGATTTCAAATAAGCGATTACTCAATAGTTTGAGATGATAGATATTGGGCTCATGTCATTTTTCCTTGGTATTGAAGTGAAGCAAAGCAATGAAGGCATTTTCATCTCACAAGAAGCATATGCGAAGCATATGCAAAGAAGATTCTCAAGAGGTTCAAATATGGATAATTGCAAGCCGGTTAGTACACCAGTTTAATGTAGTGTGAAGCTCCCTAAGAATGGTAAAGGCCAAGTTGTTGATGCTACTCTATTCAAGAGCATGGTGGGAAGCTTGTGCTACTTAATATGTACAAGACCCGATATTCTCTATAGTGTTGGGATGTTGAGCCGGTACATGGAGGGACTAAAGACATCTCATTTGCAAGCCAGAAAGAGGATTTTTTACTATATTCCAAGTACCATTAGTTATGGTTTATTCTACTCATCTTCCCAAAATTTCAATCTTTTTGGCTATTTGGATAGTGATTGGGGTAGAGATTTGGAGGATAGAAAAAAAAAAAAAACCACTGGATTTATTTTCTTTATGGGGAATTTGACTTTACTTGGTTTTCAAAGAAACAACATATTGTTACATTGTCTACTTGTGATGAGGAGTATGCGGTGGCATATTCATGTGTTTGTCATGCTATTTGGCTTAGAGAGTTAATCAAGGAGATTCATTTTCATAATGATGAGTTATCAAGATTTGTGTTGACAACAAATCAGTAATTGCTTTAGCAAAGAATTTGGTGAATCATTAAAGGAGTAAGCATATTGATACTTGGTTTCATTTTATTCGGGATTATGTGAAGAAAAAGGAGATTGATCTAACTTATTGAAGTCAAATGACCAAGTTGCGGATATCTTCATCAAGCTACTCAAAGTTATTCTCTTCAACAAGTAAGTAAGTTGAAGGGGAGATGTTGGAAATATAAACTTAGTTTTTGAAAATGAAAAGATATCATTATGAGATTAAAAGAAAGGAAGAGTTATGGGTTCTTGGAATATGAAAAAGGTATTATTATGAGTCTTGGAATATGAAAATATGAAAAGTTTAGAGTATTAATGAGATGTGTTGATGTCTAAAATTATGAGGGAATTTGAAGAATGTTGTAAATGCCTATATAATGGGCTTAAGTTGTTATGTTTTGTAAGAGGTTAATAAGTAACAAATAAAAGTGTTTTTACATAGATCTTCTTCCTCTTCCTACTATCTTCTAGCAGTGTCCAACAAATTTTCAGTTCATTGTTAATTTAGTATGCAGGATACTACATTATATTTCATTTGATTGACAATATAAAATTATTTTATATTTGGTAAGTTTTTATATGTACAAATTATTCTAGGAGTCATCTTCTAACTTGTAAGTGTTTATCCAATTCTTCAGCCATATGCCTCACTAGAAAAATCTATCCACATAGGTCTCTCATTTAGATTGTTTTGAATTTGAAAAAGGTTCTGCAATCGGAATGGTTCTACAATCTTGCATTAAAGACTTCTATACTATGCCATGATTGGCATAATCCTAATAATGCTATATGTAGAATATGTAATCCCTATCTAGTGGTTTTAAATGCACTCATACTTACCTGAATGTCTGGAGATCGACTTTTTGTATAGGTTGCTCTGCATGTTATAAGCGCCTGAATAAGATTCAACATCTTCCTATAGAAACCGTTTGATTTTTTTTTATTTATTTATTTAGATATTATGCTGTTGTGTTTTTCTTTCATCAAATTTTCCAAAATAAATCATAGCATTGGCTGACTTTGTTCAATGGTATGTTTATGTTATAGATATTAATCCATAATGTGCTCAGGATGATTTCTTAGTTGATTATTAATACCATATATATAGTTGTAGTTATGGTTGTGGCCAATGTATAGGTGGGTGCATATGCAGGATTGCCTAGTCTCTTGGATGACCATTTATTAGAGTAGCTACCTAGTTCATATTAATGTCAATGTTTAGAGTGCAAATGGGTTCTGGAGCTCTTATTTCATATTAATATGCAGGACCGCTTATTTGGCTTTTAAGTATATATTTGATTTTAGCTTTTCTATTACCATCAACTTGAAGTTGGGAAGACATTTATTACTATTTTTTCTTCCCAGCTTTGAATCAAGATATCTTTCCTGTTTAATGTTATATTCATTATATATGTTCCATTATTTGGTCAGAAAAGTAGTCTATACTTCTTTTTTATTATGGTTTGATTTCACATATGTTAGAATATACAGATACTCTATTTTCAGTTCTATATATGCTTTAATCTATTGGACTCACTTCCATCAATTTTGATTAAACATTATTTTTTTTTATATAACTTTTTAGGATAATCCGGATGTAAAAATTTGAAAGGGAAGTGGACTTGGCTATCATTATCTACAATGACACCGCAACAAGAGATCGAGCAAACATGGGGAATGACTTTATGCAAATGAAGGAAGACAAATCAACAATCCGGTGGGAGTCGGTCTAGGGGATGAAGATTAGGTAGAGGAAGCACACCTAGATCATTCAAGCACGTCCAAAGAAGTCGCGCAAGGGAGAGGCCCTAGAGTTAAATGTAAATGTGGGAAACCTATGGATGATACCACCTTGGCACTCTTGGACGTATTGCTCAATCCTCGGAAAAAATTGCCATTGCTTTCGAGAAGCAAGCAACTCAAAGTCACATTAATGTGCAAGCTATCATAGAGAAACTCCGAGGATTGAGTTTTGTGGATGATGATGTAATGAATCTCATGCAAATCTTTGAGCATGACGAAAAAGCGGGTTATTTTCTCCTTGGGATTAATAAGCATTTTCGTGTACTTGGGTCAATTGCAAGCTTGGCAAGTGATTCATGTGTTTGTTTGTGATTTGTTTCATTGAGAAATGTGTACTTTCAATTTTTAGGTTGCACAAGTTGCTACAATGACTTTTTAATGTTTAGTATTAATGGTAAAAGGGCTCTCGAGGGGCGCGACCACCGAAGATAGGCGGAAGATCATCGGACGACGACCTGGACCTACAAACACGGCGAACTCTTCAACGGAATTGATCCCCAGCTTCACATCGACAACATGCTCTTGATCTACTATCTTTGCTACATTCCCTTTAATTCAAAGAACAAATCTGTATTCACTAAGCAATGTACACTGATTGAATGCTTGTATTTCTGAAGATAAACAGAATCCAACACCCATGTAAGCACAACATCAAAAACAAGGCAGCTCCAGTGTTTGACAAAATTCCTCATTGAATTACAAAACACTAGAATGGCTGAGACAAGACGATGTCCAGGCACCGGCAGCCCACGCAGGGAGGGGGTGACGTTCGTAGACGCACTGGAAGGGAGAGAGGCAAGAACATGCGAAGAAAGAGACGCCAATATGGAGATCACTGCCCCAACTCGACTGAACGACGAAGGGAAAGGAGTAGGAAAGTGGAAGCTGGTTCAATCCAAAAGAAGCAAAAAGCAAGCTAGCTCTGAATTGAGGAGAAGGCTAAAGACTGAACCGGAGCGAAGATCACCGCCCATGATACAAACTCCGGAGGGACCAATCCAATTGTGTGGGCAGTGCCTCAAGCCCGGACATCGTGCTGATAGATGTCGACGGGAAATCGTTTGTCGTCGGTGCAATGGCACAGGTCACCGAGCACATCAATGCAGAAACCCAAGGGCCATAGTGCGATACCTAATGCCAGTGAATCTCCCTAGAAGGCAAGAAGAACCTGAGGGACATGCATCACTGAAGCTGATGGAAAACCCCAAAAAAAGAACTCGACCGTCCCCGGAGCCTGAACAACAAGGAAAGAGAGAAGTCAAATACAACATACAACACATATAAGTGCCGATGACCAACAAAATGCTGAAGGGGAAGGAGAAGTTGAGAAGCCTCTCCATTGCCACCGTGACAGAGATGAGGGAGGGATTTGTCAACGCCGCGGCAGTCACCGGCTCCCTCACGGAGGCATTGAAGGGATGCACTAGCAAAGTAAACTGGAGCTGGGAGGCGAAGCCATTCCTCGATGGCCGGTATCTGGTCTCCTGCCCATCGGCGGCGGCGGCTCGCGAACTGGAACGGGGAGCGGTAATTCATCTACCAAAATTCAGTCTTCGCTTTGAACAGTGCACGACTGATATGTGGCCGACGGAGAAGGCGGACAGGGAGAGACGGACGGTCATCCTTCGCCATCTGCCAGTCTTCAGTTGGGACCACGACTCGGTGGCGCTGCTTTTGAGGACAGTCGAAGATCTAGTCTATGTGAAAGAGAGGGGAACGGAGGCGGTGGAGATCCTAAGGGCGGTGATGCGAATCCGGCGCGGTCAACTGTTACCGGTCATGTTGAAGGCGAACATTGATCACCGAAAGTACACTATCACGGTGGACTTGGAGGGTGGCGAAGCCCCTTTGCCCTTGGCTGAAGATCTAGAACTCCAGCCAACCATCCACCACCCGGAGCAAGTGCTGAACCAAGCCCCGGCGAAAGCTCCGTGGCGAAGACCAAAAGTAACACTAAAACATTAGGAGCAAGAGGAAAGCAGGGCCGGCGATCCTACCGGAGACAGCTAGGGATGGGAAAGAAGTGAAGAACAAAGGGCTTTGAGACCGAAGAGAAGGGCAACCTGGAAAAAGAAGGAGAATAGCTTGGGGGTGAGTTTGGATATGGAAGTTGGGCTCGCCGGAGATCAACACAGGGGGAAGGCTGGAGATGGTCAGGAGAGGGAGGCCAGGAGCAGTTATCACCGGCCAGCAGGAGGTCAAGAGGGAAACAAGGACGTCGCCAACCTCGCCGGAGAAGACTAAGCCCGTTCGTGTTATGAGGAACAAGGGGGAGACTGGTCGCTGGCTCTGGAACCGATAAATCCACTGGTCCGACGGGAGGCTTGGGTGCGCGGCTCAACGAGAGGGGAGTTGGCATACGAGGTGGCTACCTCGTACGAGAGGGCAGGATTGGCAGACATGGTGCAGAGCACACAGCCAAATGAAATTCAAAACTGGGCGCTTGCACCTCGAGGTGGCCAAGTTTAGAAAAAACAGGGAGATTTGACTTGTGACTCAGTTGATGGGGAGGGAGGGTTGATAGCCCGAGACCTGAGTGCTAGCCCACTTGCACCACAAGGCCCGCCAGGCCCAAGCCTAATGAACCAACTTCAAGAACAAAATCAATTGGGCTCAAATGAGCAGGCCCAAGGGCCAGACCCAAATTATGTACCAACAAATTTATCCAAGGAAATGAAAGGCCCACATTCCCATTTGATCTATACCACAAGTGAACCAAACCACCTACAATTAACAATTGTTGATGACCAAGTAAAAGAAACTCAAGATATACCAACAAGCACTAATAATCAGGAGGAAGAGCCAAGGAAATTCATCCAAATTGGCAATGGAATCACAGTAGACCTCACAAAAATAAAACCGTGGTTCCTAAGAGGAACATGGTTCCTCGGAATGGATGAGGCTTGGGAGGCATTAACTGGATTGGAGATCATTGGGGAGAAAGGAAGCAAAATGGTTATCACAGAGACCAACAACAATGATGGACAAACAAAGCAACCTTCAAGACCCAAAGGCAGGCCAAAGAAGACACAACCAAGCGTTCATCATCCGGCACATCCACAACAATTGGGGAAGCAATCGGGGAAGCAAAGTACAATCATCACAAGGAGCAGGCAGAAAAAGGACAAGGATGTCATATCAGGTACAAACTCAACTCTAATTAATGTTCCGCTCACTCTCACATAGTGGTCGAATAGGGAGTGCATTGCTTCAGCAATCACTGTGGGAATGGACCCGGATCAGCCTGAAAGAGACATGGGCACCTATTTGTCCCTCATGCGCAATCGGGAGGCTGAGTGGGTTCAAGGGGAGACAAGTTGCAGCAAATAGCTAGCCTATCAGGGGTCGTACACATGGGGGCTATCATTAGTGTTTTAATGAAGCTAATCTCATGGAATGTACGTGGGTTGGGGAAGAGGAAGAAAAGGTTCCTCGTTAGGGACTACCTTCATGCACAGAAGGTAGACATATTCTGTCTACAGGAAACAAAACTACCAAAAATTGATAATCAGACCTGGAGGTCTATTGGGGGAAACATATATAGTGAAAGGGTGATACAGGATGCTGACAACACCAGGGGCGGCTGTTGCATCGGATGGAACCCCACACGATTCCGGGAGATCACACGCTATACGGACACGTACTCCGCCACCATAGTCCTTGAAGAAGCCACAACTCTATACAAATGGATGTTCACCACAGTCTACGGACCTTGTAATCGCAGGCAGAAGGAGATTTTTTGGGAGGAGCTAAAGCAAATAAGAACCCGATGGAACGGACCGTGGATCGTGGGGGGCAACTTCAACGCTATGAGGGCAGGAATGAACAAAGCAGAGGGTACCACATAGAGGCGAACGACCCGGGTTTTGACCAGATGATCCAATCACTTCAACTATTCGACCCGCCTCTGCATGGACGAGAATTCACTTGGACAAACGGAAGATCTTCACCAACCTTTGCAAGATTAGATAGATTCTTACTATCAACTGAATGGATACTCGACTTCCGAAGAATATGGCAATCCGCTCTTCCACGCATTAGATCAGACCATGCCCCAATCTGTCTACAGTGTGGAAACCAGGACAAGATCACCCCCCCTCCCTTCAGATTCAATAGAGATTGGGGAAATATAGAGGGCTTCTGGGAGATGATAAAAGACTGCTGGACAAGCACGGATTATCAGGGTAATGGGGCTTTCCTCCTTGCAAAAAAACTCACAATAGTCAGGAAAAGGCTACGAAAATGGAGTCATGAGGAACATTTGAACACATGGAGGCAGAAAGAGGGGATACTGAACCGCATACAGGAGCTGGATGTTATACAGGAGGGAAGGGATCTACTGGGAAACGAAGCCTCGAAGTATCTGACCAAGCAAAAGGAGTATGAATGTATCATCAGAGCAAAGGAGGCCCATTAAAGACAACGATCGAGGATTATTTTGTTGAAGGAAGGGGATAATAATACAAAATTTTTTCATGCCATCACTAACCAACGAAAGGCGCGCAACTGGATCCACAATATTGAACATCAAGGAGAGATTCTGACTGAGGAGCCAGCAATTCGCAAAGCCTTCACGGAACACTTCGCCAACCTGATTGGAATGGCCCGGGATTACAGATTCAACACAAACTGGAGCAGGCTTTTTGAGCATAGGCCAACACAAGACCTTCACCACCTTGATGCCCCATTCACAACAGAGGAGATACGCAGGGCGGTTCAAGAGCTAAACCCAGATAAGGCCCCTGGCCCGGACGGATTCCCTATGACCTTTTATCAAAAAGGATGGAGGATTATTGAGGAGGATACCATGCAACTCTTCCGGGATTTATACAACGGGCAAGCGCAACTGGAAAGATTGAACTGGGCGCACATAATACTTATTCCAAAGAAGGAGACACCGACAAAGATGGGGGACTTCAAGCCGATTAGCCTTATCAATTGCTCGATGAAGATTATAACTAAAGTACTGGCCAACAGGCTCCAAGCGGTCATTGCAGGGCTGGTAGATGAGTCTCAGACTGCCTTCATCAAAGGCAGATCCATTCAAGACAATATCATTGCGGCAGAGGAAATTATTCACATGTTGAAGACCAGAAACGAGGAAGGGGTGATGCTCAAGATCGACTTTCAAAAGGCATTTGATACGGTGGACTGGGACTTCTTATTGGATATACTACATGCGAGAGGCTTTGGAGACAAATGGATAAGATGGATCCGAGATATCCTGGAATCCTCAAAGTCCAAGTTGTTGATCAATGGGCAGACAGGAGGATACATCCAGCATAAGAGAGGGCTAAGACAAGGGGATCCCCTCTCCCCTCTTCTCTTCCTTATTGCAACAGACACTCTTACCACCATGATCGCGAGAGCGTCTAGGGGGAACCTCTACAGGGGCATCAAATATGGGGTGCGGGAAGAAGACGTGATCACCACGCTACATTATGCAGATAACCTTCTGATGTTCAGCTCCGGAGATATCAATCACATGAGAACTCTAAAGCTCATTTTGTATCTTTTTGAAGGGCTATCTGGACTCCGAATCAACTATGCTAAGAGCCATTTCACACCGTTCAGGATGGAAGCGGCAAGAACTGAAGCTTTGGCGAACACCATCAACTGTCCTCGAAAGGAACTACCCATAAACTATTTGGGTATCCCACTCTCTGGACGAAAGCCCCGACGCCCAGAATGGGAACAACTTATCGAAAAAATCCGAAGGAAAATTGGAACATGGAAAAGCCGACTACTGTCGATGGCAGGTAGGATCACACTCATCAACTCAGTAATATCTGCTATCCCAAACTACTGGCTGGCTATTTACAAAGTACCAGACTGGGTCATCAAGCGAATCGACAGCCTCAAAAGAGACTTACTATGGTATGGGCCAGAATTGACGGGAAAGGCTTACAGACTTGTCAAATGGCAGCGACTATGCCAACCCAAGGAATTTGGGGGATGGGGAATAACAAATCTTCGCTGCTTCAACAAGGCCATGATAAGCAAATGGTGGTGGAGAATTTTTCAAGGGCAGACCCCCATATGTAAAAGTAGCATTCAAAGCAAATATTTTCGATGCTCCTACATTAACCCATATAGGAAGCCTCACACCAGGGCATCGCATTTTTGGAAGGGGGTGACAGAGCAATGGAGTCTGATGGAGATGGGAATGATAACTACAGCAGGGAAAGGGGACACAGTAAATATGTGGCATAACAGATGGATTCAAGGGCAGGCGCCAAGTAAACTATTCCCCACAATCGCAGGGACAACAACTGATGTTCAACTAACACTGGAGAAGGCTAGAGCTACGCTAACCCTGGGACTTTCTATCCTTAATCAGGGCCCACTTACCAGGGAGGGACAAAGAGAATGGGGGGATCTAATGGAAGCACTTGATAGGACTGAGGAAGGAAGGGAGGACATAAGGAGGTGGACCATGGAGGCCCAAAGTTGGTTTCTCGGTAAAATCGCTATATAATTTCATTACTGATGGAGGGATGGGGAGTCAGTTCCCTAGTAACTTATGGAGGCTACCATGTCCGAGGAAGATCAAGCTGTTTACCTGGCTGGCTATAGACAACAAAATACTTACCCTGGACAATCTGACAAAACGAGGCTGGCAAGGAAGCAACATCCTTTGTTAACTATGTAACGAACAAGAGGAATCAGTGCAACATTTGCTCACCGAGTGCACATTCACAAAGCAAATCTG
The DNA here is from genome assembly GCA_026586065.1 of Dioscorea zingiberensis. Classification (NCBI taxonomy): domain Eukaryota; kingdom Viridiplantae; phylum Streptophyta; class Magnoliopsida; order Dioscoreales; family Dioscoreaceae; genus Dioscorea; species Dioscorea zingiberensis. Next base: position 31,314,891 of record CM048818.1, read on the forward strand.
GCTACACTTTTGTCCAATGTTTACTCTGGACACACTACCTCACTCGATAGGGGATTTATGGGGACACAACAACCTCGGGAAATGCTTGCAAAAGGAGATGCGAATGGGTTGGAATCTAGCAATCATGGCTATCACCTGGAGTATCTGGCTGGAAAGAAACCACCGTTGCTTCCAAAACAAACAACGCGTTTTCTCTGAGATTATTCGAGGAGCTGCTTTCCTTCTTCTAGCCTGGTTCGAGGCCAGTACAGTGACCAGACAGCAACAGCTATTGCAAATGGAGTCCATAGCCCGTAGATCCTTAGTCAACGACCCTGGAGGAAGTTCGCACGAGGCGAGTAACCGGGACGACTTTGAGGACGAGATGGCAGGGCAAAATGTCCAGGGGTAATATGTAGAGAGATGGAAGAGTACGGGAAGGGAGGCCGAGGGCTGGCGCTCCATCCTTTTGTACCTCGCTATTACTGATTTCTAATAAATGAATGTGGTTTATCCACTTTAACCAAAAAAACAAAAAAACAAAAAAACAAAAAAAACAAAAAAAACAAAACAAAATTTTAGGTTGCAGTACAACCATGCAAACTTTAAACTATGGCAATTTTTTTTTTAATGTTTAGGTGGTGGTACAATCATGGAGATTTTATGTAACAACTAGTTTTTGGGTTACGAAGATATATTAATTTGATAAGTATTTTGAGGTTAATATGTGTCAATTATTTAAAAAAATTTATTGTTTGGGAAAAAAAGGTTAATTTTATATAGAAAATTGATAGAATCAAACAACAAATTTGTTTTTCTTTCCATGGAGAATGATCATTTTTCACTGGAAAATAATGACGATCAAACATTAAAATAAGAATTTTCCATGGAAATAATTGTATGCAAATATGCAATCAAATGACCACAATCTTGTTTTCAACAGAAAATTTTTCCACGAAAAAATTAATCCAAAAAAAAAAATTTCATTTATTTTCCATCTTGCAATCAAATGCACCTTTAAAGATGTTTTTTTTTTTGGCAAATGGTTGTTTCCATGACTCGAACTCGGCTGCGCAAAAGCTCTCCTCATGCTAACTTATAATATGATGCAATAATTTTCTTCAAAATAAATTATTATTAATATTCTTTTATTTCACATGAATGCTGAAAGAATTATCCAACGCAAAGACAGTGATGGGATCATGGGAGTATGTCACGGGGCTCACACAGAAGAATGCACCTCATGTCCACCTCAATTGAGTTGTATGTAATTCACACTCACAAATTACAATCTTGCCTATGATCGATCCCAGCGGACCACATTAAAGTTTTCTTACTTTTGTACGCTCTACATAACAAGCACACTGCTATTAAACCAACTTCATCAACGTTAGAATGAAGCATTTAGTATTTACACATGAACTAGCAGATGAAGAACAACAACAAAAATAACAAGCCAAACTCAGATTGCAAGAACAGAACAGTGAGCCAAAAGCAAGCAGATTGAAATTAAGAAACTTCCTCCTTCTATGAAATAGAAAACCTCCTCCTCCTGGGCTTGGCCAGGACCTCCTTGGCCTCCTCATCATCAATGTTGAGAGTGTCCTTAGAACCCTGCATCTTGAAAGGATTGAGCTTCCCCAGAGTCTTGGACACTGAGGAGAAGAAGGAGCTCCCCTTCTTCACTGATCTCTTAGACCCTGAGGAGGCTCCAGCACCACCACTTTGCTGCCCCTTTTGCATGTCACTCACGTACATCTTCATCTTGGCCAGCTCCATCCTCAGCAATGCGTTCTCTCGGGCCAGGGCTGCATCCGAAGCCGCGGCACGGTGAGCGCCGGCAGAAGCCTCGTTGCCGCCGCTTCGGAGATTGAGCTGGTCGTGGTAGAGGGCGTGCAGGACGGTCTGAACGGGGAGGCGCTTGTTCTGTGAGGCGTGTTGTCTGGCCTCGTAGCTCAGTCTCAGAGGATCCATCACGCTGCACACTTTTTCTCTCTCCAGCTCGTCCAGTCCTGGATGTGCCTGCATGATTTTTTTTTTATATATATATAAAAAAAATGACAATTACATAAATTTCTATTGTCATTGAACTTGATTTAATTAGTTTCCATATCAGAGTTGTGCTTTTTTCTTCTTCAAGGATTTGGCTTCGATCATAAGAAAAGCAAACAATTTTTCAATATGATCTTCTACTTCTAATCATCTTTTTCCATATTAGAGTTTTTTTTTCTTTTTTCTTTCAGGCTGGAAAGAGGAACATTACTAATAAAACAGGATTCCTTGGACATTAAAACCTTTTCAATTCATTCATATTTGTTTATTGATGAGAGAAAATATTGCTACTTTTTATGTTATATTTTAAAAAAAAATTAAAAATCTAAGGAAATAGATCAAGTTCATACTTAATATATAGAAGTGGATGGTCTGGGAACCTTCACACGGGAGTACATATGAGAATATGATTTTTACATTAATTCTATTTATAATTATGAATTTTTGTAGGGTTATTATAAGTTTCTCATTAATATTAGACATGCATGAGATGATGGTTGCAAATTAACTTGCAATTCCACATGGCTGAAGCGTACAAGTGCTAGAACCGGATAACTAAAAGGAGTTAAATAGAGTAAATTAAGTACCTTGAGGTAGAGATCGACGGCACGGTAGAGATCATCGTCGAAGCGCCGGGCGGCTTTTGGCAGCGCTCCGGCTATGGCAGCGAACTTCGATACAGTCAGATCCTCATCCGTTGCGATCTCCGCCGCAAACGTATCCAACGTCCTCGCCACCTTTTGCATCGCGTCTGAGCAAGCCCCAGCTCCTCCTCCGAAAAGCAACCTACCACCTCCGGCCGCTGCCGTCTCCTTCTCCACGAACCCTGCGATGATGCGCCTCACACTATCCAGATCGCCGACGCGATGGCCTGTGCCGTCGATGGAGACAGAGAGGAGGTCGCTCGAAGAGACTTGCTCGAGGGCCGCGGCGATCCGGCGCTCGAACTCCCGGCGGGATGAGAGGGATGCGGAGAGGGAGTTGGCAGCGCGGAGGAGGGAGCAGAGGAAGGCGGTGGGGAGGGGAGCGTCGCAGTATGGGGGGAGGATGGCGGCAAGGGACTCAAGGTGGGCCCGGTGGTGGTTGAGGGCCTCATCGGAGACGGGGAGGGCGATGGCGCCTGAGCTGCGCAGGAGGTCGGACAGGGACTTCTCGGCGAAGGAGGTGATGGCGATGGTAAGGGATTTGGGGGCCGCGCCGCGAGATTTCATGGCGGCGAGAACCTTCTGAAATGAGTTATGGCTCAGTGCGGCGAGTTCCGTGGCCCACCACTCGGCCGTTGAACGAGTTGGGAAGTTTGACTCGTTGCAGGCCTATTTTAAGAAATAATGATATAAAAAAAACTTCAGGTTTTATTTTTCTATTTCAGAAAAAATAAACTAATTAAGGCTGATTTAGTTATTGTTTTATAATAAATTTAGGGAAAATATTTTAAAAATATATATAAGTTGATTATTAACCTATTCAAGATGAGGTAGCCTCAAATGAGTTCAAATTTGCTATAATCTACTAGCTAGGACCTAGGAGTTTTTCACTTTTAAAATATATAAATAAAGTTAGCAAAAAATACACTTTCATCACCCTAATACAATAATTAAGATGATACCTTCAAGGCAACAGCATCCACGCATCTCTGGACAAAGCCAATCTCCTCGGCGACCGGAAGAAGAGACTCACAAGAGTTGAGCACAATGACGGCACCTGTAAGCGTTTTTAAAGCAACTTGATTCAAGAACTCCTCAGTCCGGCCGACCAGGTTTCCCGTACAGCACTTGTCAGTCATCTCCAAGTACTCGGCCGCGCACCGGAGAGCTGCGATGTTATGCACTGATATCTCAAAGTTTATACCATAGCAAAACTCGACCGCCTTCTCGAACGTCTCCGGGCCACCGGGCACGTCCGAGAGATCAATATGACTGAGATCCGCCCTCTCAGACTCCATAATCCTTCTCCTTATGTGCCCACTCTTGGCCACTAGCATGAACTGATGAAGAACAAGAAGAGCAGCAGCAACAACAACAACATCAGGAATTAATTAGAATAGTGAGGTTATTATATATATATGGACATAAATGAATAATAAAATCCCATTATGGGAATTGATTATTTGTAGCTAGATATAGCCGACCTTGTGGAGAGGGAACTTGGCATCAGTGACTTGGACTAAGATATCACTGGGGATCTCTTGAGAGAAGACCCTGAAACATTTAATTTGCATACATTGAGAAGTTTGAAAAAATTGAAAAAAAAAAAAGTTTTTTGGGAGTAGATGCGAAGTGTATTACCACTGGCTGGTTCTCTCCACCGATGAAGAGAAGTGAGACCTTGGAGAGGATGAGGCCATGGAGTGTCGTTTTTTCTTTGTTAATGGGAACAATTAGAAGACTCTCTACTTTCACTAATTAAGAATGGATATATATTTATAGGGAGATAAAGAAAGACGAGCGAGATCTATGGGTGCTTTTCTTCTCCTTGTTTATAGACCAAAAGAGCTGGCCCACTGTTTAGGCACAGTTCCTTTTGTACGTGGCCCACTTTTAGCCGCTAGGCTTTTGGCTTGTGTTAATCGGCTAAGCTTGGCTGAATAATTTTACACCATTTTTTTTTTCTTTTCTTGTTGAAATAGAATGAGAAGAGAGAAAGAGAGCAGTTAGATGGATGTGTTTTTTTTTTTTTTTTTTTGACATAGAGTTAGATGGATAATTTTGTCTTTTTGTGTTTGGTTGAGTCAAGAGAAACTTAGAGAATAAGGTGGATAGTAATCGTTGTATGGTGAGTTTGTTGCTCCCTTGATCCTTCCTTAAATGGCATATTAAGTAATTAATTAAATTAATTTTGAGTAAGTTTTGAATGTTGGTATCTGTTTAAGCATTTTTCAACCTCAATAAGTAGGGGAAGATCCAGCACCCGCACACCCAGGGCGAGAAGGCGAAGGGAAGAATGCAGAGAAAGAACCTTTTTCTCCAATAGCTCGAAACCACCTTCGGTTCGCCGACGTAATCGTGCCCTGTCAAGGACCCAATAATACACCGCATCTTACAACAGCCGAATCTCGCGATATACCCCACCCCGCAGAAGAGAAGAACCTGAGATGTACGCACCCCAAGTAATTTCTCCTTTCATTCGTGAAATACTAGAAGAGCATGTTCTAGACGACTTCAGGCAACCCCCCGTGGCCATGTACGACGGCAAAACCGACCGCTCCCCCCACTTGAAGTATTTCCAGTCGGCAATGCTCCTCTCCGGAACAACCGACGCCCGCATGTACAGCGCTTTTTCGGCCACATTGGAAAAAGCAGCCAAAGATTGGTTCATCGACTCGCCTACTAGCACAGTCGCCTCTTTTTAGGTACTTGCGGATCTCTTCCTTGCCCATTTTGCCAGTTACTCCAAATAGAAGAAAACCCCCTCTACTCTCATGCGAGTCAAGCAGCGTAAAGGAGAAAGCCTTAAGTTATATCTTGACCGATTCACTGATGAGGCGTCGAACGTTACCGACCTCACCCCCTAGATGACTGTCACCATTTTGATGGAGGGACTCCTCGATTCTCCGTTCTGTTTCTCACTCACGTTAGAACTACCAAAGAGTATGCCTGATCTCCTAACCCATGCCTAGAAATATATCAATTCCGACGAAATCCACGCAGGTTGGGAAGAAGAGGTCCGGAGGAAGACTAAAGAAGAACAAATTGAAAAGCTCCCTCCCACCCTTGAAAGAACCTAGAGGGAAGTCCGACGGGAAAGACAGCAAGGGGAAGGCAATGTAGGTCGGGAACCACCGAGGCCACGACACAGAAGAATGACCCACCTGATGAACGCGTAGAAGATGTTGTCAGGAGGGGTAAACTTGAACAGTACATTCACCAAGACCCAAAAGAAGATGGGTCCTTACCTCCAAAACGCAATGAAGCAGGAAGAGAATTGTAGGTTACATCAGTGGCGGCATAGATGTGGTGGGGAAAGTACGTCCTCCCGAAAGAGCTACGCTCGAATGGTTGGGGCTACTGAAAAAAGACAAACTCTGAAGAGACTACGGCCAGCACCACCCATCATCTTCTATGACAAAGAAACCAAAAGGGTTCGCCACCCTCACAATGATGCTCTAGTCTTCGCCATCACTATCTCCAATTTCGAGATGAGAAGGGTTCTCATCGATAGTGGGAGTTCAGCAGACGTCCTATTTTGGAGTGCCTTCGAAAGAATGAGGTACAACGCAGACAACCTACTTCCTATAAAATCTAGTCTAATCAGATTTTTAGGAGGAGTCGTGCAACCCGAGGGGTTAATAACCCTCCCAGTTACAGTTAGAAGCCCACCGAAACTATCCACAGTTACTACAAATTTCCTGGTCGTTCGTTGCGCATCTAGTTACAATGTCATCCTTAGCAGGCCAACCCTTAATGCCTTAAGCACAGTAATCTCCACCTACCACCTCTTGCTAAAATTTTTGACTGAAAATGGCTGTTTAAAACTATGCGGCCACTAGCCCGGCAGTGTTATTTCTCCATGCTCAAAGGCAAAGACCAAGATAAAGGGAGTTCTCATCAATAGTGGGAGTTCAGTAGACGTCCTATTTTGGAGTGCCTTCAAAAGAATAAGGTATGACGTAGACAACCTGCTTCTTGTAAAATCTAGTCTAGTCAGATTTTAAGGAGGAGTCGTGCAACCCGAGGGGATAATAACCCTCCCAGTTACAGTCGGAAGCCCACCGAAACTATCCATAGTTACTACAAATTTCTTGGTCGTTCCTTGCATATCTAGTTACAATGTCATCCTTAGCAAGCCAACCCTTAATGCCTTAAAGGTAGTAATCTCCACCTACCGCCTCTTGCTAAAATTTTCGACTGAAAATAGATGTAGAGAACTATGCGGCCACTAGTCCGGTAGTGTTATGTCTACACACTCAAAGGCAAAGACCAAGACAAAGGGAAGGCTCCAGAAATAATGAATGTCAAAAAAGCTGAGGAGCAAAATAACAATGAAGACCATCGGCCAACACCGGTCGAAGAACTAATCACACTCCTCTTGGACAAATCCAAACCGGACCAAATAGTACAAATCTGAGCAGAACTTTCAGCCAAAAAGCAGAAAAAGGTCATGACTCTCCTATAAAGAAATTTCGAGCTCTTCGCCTGGTCCTCGGACGACATGCCAGGAGTTGATCGAACCACCATCGAACATCACCTCAATGTAAATCCGTCCTTTAAACCAGTAAAACAAAAACGAAGAAGTTTTGCCCCAAAAAGGCAAAAAGCGATAGAAGAAGAAGTTGTCGAACTCATAAAGGCAGCATTTATCCAAGAAGTGAGTACCCGGAATGGCTAGCCAATGTAGTCCTAATCAAGAAACCCTCTAGAAAATGGAGGATGTGTATTGACTTTACGGATTTAAATAAAGCATATCCTAAAGACTCTTACCCTTTGCCCTCAATCGATGACCTAGTAGATTCCACAGCAAGGCACAAGATGCTAAGATTCCTAGATGCATTCTCGGGCTACAACCAGGTCCAAATGGCTGAAATCGATAAAGAAAAAACTTCGTTCATTACTAGCAAAGGAACTTTTTGCTACAGAGTAATGCCATTTTGTCTGAAAAACGCTAGAGCAACCTTCCAAAGACTGGTGAATAAAGTCTTCCAAAAACAAATCGAAAGAAATATCGAAGCTTATGTAGATGATATCCTAGTAAAAAGCGAAAGAGCCAAAGACCACTTAGCTAACCTCAAAGAAACTTTTCAATCCCTCCGGGCATATGGGATGTGCCTCAACACAAGTAAATGCATTTTTGGCGTCCGTTAAGGAAAATTCTTGGGGTTCATGCTGACCCAACGGGGCATAGAAGTGAATCTAGAGAAAATTAAAGCCATCCTTGAAATGAGGTCACCAAAAACCCTTAAAGAAATTCAAAGACTTAATGGTCGCCTGGCAGCCCTCGAACGCTTCATCTCAAAAGCCTCAGAGAAAAACCTTCCTTTCTTTCAAGCACTACGAAAAGCACCAAAGAAGGAGTGGAATGAAGGGTGCGAAAAAGCTCTCGGACAACTGAAAGATTATCTCCGGTCATAACTACTGCTGACCAAACCCCAGGCTGGAGAGGAACTCTACATATATCTATCAACTACCACCCGAGCAGTTAGCGCAGTTCTTTTAAAAGAGGAAAGAGTGATTCAAAAACCCATCTATTACACAAGCAAAGTCCTTAGTGACTCAGAAACAAGATATCTTCCCCTCGAGAAGTTGGCCTTTGCCCTCATCACCTCAGACTGAAGACTGAGACCTTATTTTCAGGCCCACAAAATTACTATTCTAACTAACTAGCCTCTAAAGCAAGTTCTCCACTAACCAGATACCTCCGGAAAGGTTAGCCAAGTGGGTTATAGAGCTGGGAGAATTCAAACTTAACTACAAACCACGGACCACAATCAAAGCCCAAGTACTGGCTGATTTCATCGTGGAATTAACTACCCAAGAAGATGAAGGTCAAACACCCACAGAAGATCCAGGAAAAAAGAATTTTGAATCCCCCCAATGGACCCTACACGTAGACGGGTCCGCCACAAAGGAAAAAGCAGGAGCAGGATTGGTCTTATATTCGCCCTCCGGGTGGCAAACCGCCACAGTTCTGAAATTCCATTTCAAAGCAACCAATAATGAGGCTTAATACGAAGCCCTCATCGCAGGATTACGATTGGCTCGAGGTCTCGGAATTCAAAACCTACACGCCTATTCCGACTCACAACTTGTCGTCGGACACACTACGGGAGAATTCAAAGTTAAGGAAGAAAACATGATCAAATATAAAGACGTGATCAAAAAGATCATCCCAAGCTTCGCACATTTTCGAATCATTAAAATCCCAGGGCTCAAAATGAGGAAGCTGATCTCTTATCAAGAAAAGCCACTTCACTAAATGAAGAGTCGAGTCAATCCTTCAACCTCCACTACCTCAACATGAAGCCGATCGAAAATCAACCAGAAGAGGAAATACAAGACATCGAAGAAGAAATGTCATGGATAGATCCGATCAAAAGCTACCTACAAAGTAGACTTCTCCCAACCGACAAAAAAGAGGCTCGACGTATCACAAACAAATCAGCTCGTTACGGGATAATAAACGGTTGTCCGTATAAATGGTCATATACACAACCCTTTCTACGATGCTTACGACCAACAGAGGCCGCAGGAAATCCATGAAGGTATCGGTGGAGATCACTTAGGAGGCAAAGCCCAAAGTCACAAAGTCCTTAGGCAAGGGTACTACTGGCCAACACTAGCTCGAGAAGCAATGGAGTTCGTCCGGAAATGCAATTCGTGTCAACGCCACTCAAAAATTCAACGACGACCACCAACACTCCTTATTCCGGTTTTAAGCCCGAGACCTTTTGCCTTATAGGGGGTCGATCTCCTGGGTTCGTTCCCTACGTCGACTCGACAAATGAAATTCTTAATCGTCACAATCGATTACTTCACCAAGTGGGTAGAAGCAAAACCCATGGCTACGATAACAGAAAAAGCCTGCCAAGGATTTCTATAGCGGAAAATCGTTTATCGATTTGGAATCCCAGTAGCCTTCATCATCGATAACGGATGTTAGTTTGACAATCGAGCCTTCAAAATTTTTTGTTCCGAGCTATGGATTGGGTCTAGGCTCACCTCAGTAACCCACCCCCAATCAAACGGTCAGGTAGAGGTAACGAATCGAATCCTACTCCAAACACTTAAGGCGCGAGTTCTTAGAGACGAAACCAGTTGGGCAGATGAGATCCCAAGCACATTATGGGCATATCGGACGACCAGCCGAACCCCGATAGGAGCAAACTCCTTTTCCCTTACATACGACACTGAAGTTGTCATCCCGGCTGAAATAGGAATGCCAACTCTACAAACACAAACTTTCTCCCCCGAAACTAATGAAGAAAGACTCATATCAGAACTCGACCTCCTTGAAGAAAAAAGAGAAGCTGCGAAAGCAACGACCCCAGCATACCATCAGAGGGTGAAAAGATTTTACGATTCCCGAGTGAAAGAGGTTCACTTCCAAATTGGAGACTTAGTCCTAAGAGAGAATGAATTCCAAGGCAATTAAAGCCGAACAGGAAAACTTACTCCAAACTGGGAAGGTCCATATATTGTAAAGAAAATAGTCCGGACAGGAACCTATTGGCTTGCTAATGTAGAAGGGAAACTCCTTAAGCGACCCTATCATGCTGAACATCTACGATACTATTACCAATAAAGAAGGAAGATCTATAATTATACAAAGAAGATTGAAGTCCGCTTAAAAGTCCCCAGTCAGATCCGAGGCAAAAATCTCGATCAAAATTTCCCAGTCAGATCCGAGACAAAAATCTGGATCAAAACTTCTCAGACAGATCAGTGGTAAAAATCTCGATCAAAATTTCCCTGTTAGATCCGAGGCAAAAATCTTGATCGAAATTCTCAGATAGATTCGAGACAAAAATCTCGATCAAAACTTCCCAAAAAGATCCGAGAAAAAAATTCCTCGATTTAAATGAAATAAAAAAGTCCCACCGCCAGGCCAAGGCAAAAAACTCGTTGGAAGGCTCTCCCACAGAACTAAAAGAAGAAGGCCATATCAAGCGCTACATCAACAGAAATGCTTCATGGGGGATCTTCAAAAGGTCACTATGACCAAAATCCAAAAAATAAATCATCCTCAAAATAAAGGTTCGAGCTTCTCATTCCAACGCCTTTAAGTTAAATTACAAGACAATAACATATAAAAAACTATGACAACATGAACAAAAGACTATATACAAATTGAAAGACAAAACATAGAAACCAAATAAAAGATACACCCTGTGATGAACTGGGAGCCCCAGCATTAGCCACTTCGGCGCCTTCACCCGGAAGAGGATCTTCATTTCCAGTTGGATCACTTAGAAGATGATTCTCACTTCTAGCTAGAACGTTCGCGCTTTGTCATTTACCCCTCAACTTTACAAGAAGCTGCAACACAGAGGGAAGCCCCATAGATAGAACGTCCATAGTAGGATCATGACGGGTGACAGTCTGAACAATTGAATAGATTTTAGTCGCCTATCTTTCCTCTCCTCCCTAAGTCGTGACACTTCCGACTAGAGCTCATCCACTTGATTTTCAAAATCCTCTATATCTTGCCGAGTTGATTTCAAAACCTCCCTCTCTAAAACCAAGTCCTTCGCAAGACCATCCCTCTTTCCTTTAACACTTTCAAGCTCTCCCTGAACGAGGGTAAGGGAATTAGTTTTAAATGTCATGTCTTCAGAGACTTTGCTTTTTTCCTCTTGAAGAGACTTAAGCTCTTTCTCCAAACCCACCACAGCGCCTTGAAGATTCTTTTCATTCACTTCGACAGCTTGGAGCGAATCCTGATAACAAGACGATTTCTCCAAAAGATAGTCCTTCTCTTTTTCCACCGAAGCTAATTTCTCTAGAAGCTCATTCTTCTCCCTAGTAACCGAATCAATCACCTTAAAAGCCCTTTCCTTCTTCTCCTTCAACTGACCAGACAAGGTTTCCAAAGTAGAAACCCTAGCTTTTAGACAAACGATTTCCGCCTCATTCTCTTCCAACACCTTCGAACAAGGGTTGACAAAAGCAGCATCCTCCCAAAGAAGGCGACCGACGCGATCCGCCTAATGAACAGTCTAGGTTGGTTAAAAATAAGTAATGAGTCGACAAACAAAAAGTAATAAATAAAGGTTTAATAGAGACTTTGTTCTTACCATAGCAATGGAAAGAAGGAGTTGAATAGGAACCTCCTCTCTCCCGGCCTCCTCCAACTGCTTAACAACATTTTCCAACTATAAGGCTTCTAACATTTTCGCCACGGCTACATGATCCCGGAAAACGAAGTCATTTGAAGAAGATCCCTTTTCAATGAGTGATGATCCCATACGAGCCTCCCTACTTTTTGTAGGGGAAAGGTTGATAAGCGAGATATTTGGTCTAATTTGTCTCAAAAATTACTTATACGCCACCACCCCTTGTAAAAGAGAATCCCTAATTGTCTTAAAGTAGAGTCATCAACTCAAAATTATCCCTTTCCTAATAAACCTAGGGACCGGCGGGTTTTACCTCCTTGGGAACGTCAGCAACTGTGGAAGGAGTAACGATCAATCCCGGCACAACAACTGCTGAAATGGAACACTCTAGGGGACGAGGAGGCAACCCTTCCGTAGGAGCTTCTCGTGCAGCGTGCAATGGCTCCCGCAGAACTTGGCCCAAAGCCCTAGTATCCTCCAGGGAAGGAGAACCCCCGGAAAAGGAAAGAACTGGAACTAGCAGATCAGAAGGGACCTCTTGGCCTGGCACATTAACCCGGCTCCTCTTGGTTCCCCAACCTGATTCGTCCCCGCAACCACCCTTCTTTTTCTCCTTCTTCTTCTTGGGGAGCTCTACGACAGAATCACTTCTGGCTCTCTTTGCCTCGGAAGGACCCTTATCTTTCCTCCCCTCATTTTCCTCTTTTTCTTCTCTTCCTTGGAAGTACTCTCCCCTTTTTTCTCCTTCCAAGACCCACCCTCTTTCTTTTTCCTCCTTTGCATCAAAGGAACTTGGACAATGCCTTCAAGATCTACAAGGAGACCCTCCGCAAGTTCCAAATCTTCCATCAATTCACCTACAAAAGAAGAATGCCAATAACTCATTACGACCAAAACCCAAAAAACTCAGAACATAGATACAAGCGAATCCTACCAGTAGCTAAAGACAAGCGACATTTCTGAAGGTTTTTCATCGTCAGATAAATATCCACGGAAACCCCAGAAACTCCTTTAAACTTTTTGAATTTAGGCTTCTCGTCAGCCGTCATCCCCTCCTCACAAGTATTGTCTGTCAGAGGACCTTCCCATTTGGTCCAGACATCCCACCCAAATTTGCATTTTACAAAAAAGAATTTACTCTTCCACCGTTTGATGGAAAAGGGAACCATACCCAAGAACTTCTTCTTAGAACGAGCCGAGAAGAAATATCAGTCGGTATCCGGCTTAGGATACAAACTAAACAAAAGACGAAACCAACGGAAGATCGGTTTTACAGCATAATTATTGAGAACGATAACAAACCCACTAAGTAGTCTCCATGAATTCAAAGTCAACTGAGAGGGGCATAGCTGATAATAATCTAGGATCTCCTTAAAAATATTAGAAAATGAGAGCCTAAGACCCCCTAACAAAGTGTCACGCCCCGAACCACGGCCCAGGCACGTAGACAACCGGCCGCACCCAAACAGGGACTAGTCCCCACTCAGGCGCAAGGCCTTAAGAACTCTTATACAATAAGTATCCAGAGTTAATAATACTTGTTGGAATCATAGCTAAAAGATGAAGGGAGTTAGAGTACAACTCCATACGATTACAACATCGGGTTTACACAACCCAAGACTAGGATCCTGAGTCCGATCACCCCCTAGAAATCCATACAACAAAGAAATCTAAATTTACAAGTCTCACACGGAATAGAAGAGTGCATGAGACCTCAAGACAAAATAAAAGTAGCGAATTCGGCCTTTCGGTATATCCCACTAAGCTCGACCCTACTCCTCCTCGTCAGAACACGAGAAATACATGAATCAAGTGCATGAGCCTAAAGAATAGGCCCGGTGAGGGTCGCATAAACAATAAAGGAAGCGAGGCCATAAACAAGGAACAGAATAAAAGCAAGTACAATTATACAAATACAACAACGCGACAAGCAACAAATGGCTGGAATGCGGATAAAATCCACGAGATGTACTCAATCTACGGCATATATGATACTAAGATGTCTCGACATCTACGACACCATTGGTATGCGTCTTGACCTAAGCCGGACTAAGCTATAGCATACATGTGCACATGGTCGGGAAGATGCAGCTCTCGGTGAGCGGTGGCGGATATTATACACCCTCTGCAGGGGTCTCCGTCCAGATGGAGCATCAAGTGCTTTCGTGGCGGATATTATACACCCTCTGCCGGGGTCTCCGTCAATGTATCATGCACGAAAGTAAGAGATTGATAGTACTAATACCTAACAACAAGGTATAAAATATATATTCAAAGGCAACAACATCCACGAATATACAATGATGGTGACCTCATGAGATCGAGAGTCAATACATTATTTAAGGAGTAAACTCTACTTAAGTGCGCATATAGAAAACATGATAGCAACAATCCCTCGAGATATAAAACCAATATATATGAGGAAGACCATCTCGAATATATATTGGGAACCTCTCGAGGAAATCTGAGTACAAAAATCAAAATTTGGGTAGGAGGAAGGAATACTCACAAACCTCCCGTCACGAGAGCCTACACGGCTAGAAGCGAGATCCACGATCCTTATGCGCCTCCGCAGCGTCCAAATCGAGGATCTAGTAATTAGATAGAGACTCTGGTGCCTTTACACTTAAGCAAATCTCCTATCTAGATATGAAATACAATTACACATAAATCCTTAAATTTGATCATACTTGGAAGACATAACCTACTGAAAGTATGTTTCCTTACTTAACAAGCATATACAGCCTTCAAGATTCTTAGAATGCCCCTAAGCATGCTTAATTACCCAAAATTTACTAATCTAGCACATGGCGTCCTTAAGCATATAAGTCATGGAGACAAGTCAAGATTGAGCATGTTAATATAGGAACATGAATGGGCATTTCTACTTAAAAATTTTCTTGGAATTTCGGCGGCACCTCCCCTCTTTGTAGGGCCCCGGAATTAATACAAACATACATTCCATAATTAATCCAATTAACCATAACAACATCTAATACACTTAACATGTATTCATGCTTCTTTCCCCCCTTAATCCCTTTCTAATACTTGACCCTAATAGTTCATACAAATCGAAGAATTTAGGTTTAGGGTTTCTTTCCCCAAATTAGGGCTCACAGTTGAAGGGATGAAGATGGCGATGTCATGGCCCGGCTGGCCAGCGGCTAGGGAGTCTTGAGGCGGAGTTGCAGTGGTGCAGGTGGTGGTAGCCTGAGGCTGCAGCGTCTTGTGAGCACTGCAATTTGCTGGGGGCTGCTTAGCCTTGAGGCTGGCCTTGTGAGCTATGTAGCGAGGTCAGTAGGGCTGCGCCAGGCGTCGCGTAGAGCTCCGTCGGTAGCGGTGGTGGTGAGGAGAGCTGCCTTGAGGGTCCAGTCGAGGCGTCGGCCCGGCGGATCGAGCGCGATCAACAGCGGTACGTGGCCGTTTTAGATGCGAAATCTCGAGACCTATGGAGAGCGCCATGAGAGAGAGAGAGAGAGAGAGAGAGAGAGATGATAATATCATTCTCTCTCTCCTCTATGATATATAATAACTTAGGTTTTCTTTAATTATTTTAATGAATAAAGAATCTTTTAAATGTCACATGCTTACTATACTCTCACATGTGTACTATTCAATCACGGGTAAGTGAATTATTTCCCGCCGGGGTCCACTGTCACGATCCTCTCGTCCTCAAGCCGACCCAGATCCACGAATCTCGGGTCAGTGGTCCCCGTGGCACAGGTGCACTCTGTAGTGTCATGAGGTCTGTCTCTCATCAGACCTGACCCGAGAATATCGGCCTTAAATCGTACTCTTTTGCCACGGGCTCCTTTGTGGCATCACGGAGTCGATCTCTGTCCTCGACGGATCCACTTTTCGAGACTTTAACTTGTTAGTATTTTCCTTGATAATTAATCCGAGTCAATTTACGTTGATAGATTTCCATTAATTAAAATTTAATAAATTCTTCGAATTACATAACTTTAAGATCTTAAATTCTCCCATTCAAGATTTAAATAAATAAAATCTTTATTTATTTCGGGTAGAGCGTTACAATCTCCCCTTTATAGGAGTTTAGTGCTAAACTCACATGAGAGATTACTCAAAGCAGATGCAGGTAGCGGCTTCCTCATATCGACTTCTCGTTCCCGGTAGCTTCACCACCGCGGTGTTGTTGTTCCATCTTACCTTGACTAAAGGAATGCTCAGATTCCTTAATTGTGTTGCTCCCTTGTAGTCAAGTATCTCTCGGCAACTCCTGCGTAAGTCAAATCCTGCTTTGAAGTTCCAGCGGCTCATAGTCTATGACTTGAGATGGGTGATCAAGCACTTCCTCGACATGGAGATGTGAAAGACATTGTGAACTGGGCAGTGCGGAGGGAGGGCCAACCCGATATGCTACTACTCCAACTTCGGCCCAATACCTCAAAAGGTACAATGTACAGCGGGCTAAGCTTCCAGCGCTTTCCAAATCTCATCACCCCTTTATGGGTGATACTTTCAAAAGTACCTTATGCGCCCACTTGAAACTCGGCCGCGGGCTGGCGATTATCCGCATAGCTCTTTTGGCGACTACGGGCTATCTTCCACCTTTCCACGATAACTTTTCTTGCTTGTTTTGCATTACGCGCTTCCTCGGGTCCTTGAAGCCCGTTCTCCCACGTCATCCCGAATATAGGAGATCGGCACGGCCCGTCCGTATAGGAAGCCTTACGTATGGTGCCATTTGGATGCTTGCACGATAAGCTGTTGTTGTAAGCAAACTACTGCCATTTGTCAAGTGCTCATCCCAAGAATACGAAGTCTAGGAGCTGCGCCCTCGGCATATCCTCTAGAATGCGGATGCGTCCTCTCCGATTGACCATCCGTCGGTGGATGAAAGCGGTGCTAAGCGTCAATTGAGTACCAGGGAGGGCTTACGTGTAGACTCTCCCGAGAATCTTGAGGCGAAACTAGGATCTCACGTAGGATGTGATGGATTCTTGGTATACCATGTGAGGCAGGCGATCCCGGTCCATGCATAACCCTAGCTGAGTGGTGCCAAACCCCTCTTACGTGTCAATGCGGAAAATCGCCCGACTTGGTGGGTCGGTCCACGATCACCATATGGCCTCATTCCCTTTTTGAGGCCGAGGCAAGCCCGATCCACGAAGTCCATTGTGATGTGCTCCCACTTCCACTCTGGTATTGGTAGGGGTTGTAGCTTCCTGGCGGCTTGCGGTGCTCTCTGCCTTCACTTTCGGCTGGCGGAGTAAGGCAATGAGCCACAAAGTAGGCTATCTCCTTCTTCATGGCGTTCCACCAGAAGTATTTCTTTAATCCACGATACATTTTGGTACCCCCGGGATGCATCGCATAGCTTGAGTAGTGTGCTTCTTCCATTATGTCCCTCTTGAGCTCTGGTATATTGGGTACACATATTCGATCTCCAAATCTAATTGTGCCATCCTCGTGGATCCGGAACTGTGTTGGCAAGCCTTGTTCCATCTTGTTCAAAATGTCCACCATCCTACTATCTTGTCTCTGGTTATCCCGAATCCTATCCAATATGGTAGGCCGTATGCATAGAGTAGCCATGCTCACCTCCGAGCTCGGCTCAATCACCTCTAGTTCAAGTCTCCTCATCTCCTCCAGAAAAGGTATCTGATCAGTAAGATTTGCAGCAGTTCGTAGTGACCTTCACCTCAATGCATCAGCCACCACATTAGCCTTGCACAGGTGGTAGTGAATCTTGAGGTCATAGTCTTTGATCGAGTTCGGCCCGGCGTCTACGCCTCATGTTTAGTTCCTTACGTGAATATGTATTTGAGACTTTTTATGGTGCATATACACCTCACATGGCACGCCCGTCTGAGGAAGTGGTGCCAAATCTTCAAGGCAAATACTACTGCTGCCAATTCTAGGTCATGTGTGGGGTAGTTCTCTTCATGCGACTTCAACTGCCTTGAAGCATAGGCAATGACTCGCCCATTCTGCATAAGGACGCACCCCAAACCCGTCTTGCAAGCATTACTGTAGATTATGTATCCGCACCCGCTCTCTGGTAGGGCCAAGACCGGTCACGGTACCTGTCGGTTCTTGATTCTATGAAGCTCTGCTCATAGTCCCTCCGTCAGATGTAAGGAGTACCCTTCCAGTCACTGGTCATGGGTAATGCTATACCGGGAGAATCCCTCTACAAACCTCCATGTAGTAGCCTAATCCCGGGAAGCTCGATCTCTCGGCGGTGCTTCGGTCTACTCCAGTCTACTACTACATCAATTTTCTTGGGATCCACAGAAACACCATCCCCGCTGATGACGTGTCCCAGGAAAGCCACGCTACTTAGCCAGAAGTCACATTTGGAAAACTTGGCGTACAGCTCTTCATGCCTCAGCGCCTCCATCACTAGCCTCAAGTGTTTTGCATGTAACTTCTTGCTCTTTGAGTATATCAAAATATCGTCAATGAAGACGACTACGAACGATCAAGTATAAATGCGAATATCACGGTTCATCAAATCCATGAACAACCGCCCAGGGGCATTGGTAAGCCCAAACGGCATCACTAGAAACTCATAGTGCCCATACCTCGTGCGAAAGGCACTCTTCGGGACATCCTCGCCCCGAATCCGTACTTGGTGGTACCCAGACCTCAAGTCTATCTTGGAGAACACCTGTGCTCCTTGTAGCTGATCCATCAGATCATCGATTCTCGGCAGAGGGTATTTGTTCTTGATTGTCACCTTGTTGAGCTCACGGTAATCGATACATAATCTCATGGATCCGTCTTTCTTCTTGACGAACAGTACCGGGGCTCCCCAAGGTGACATGCTCGGCCGAATGAAGCCTTTCTCCAGGAGTTCTTCAAGTTGTTGCTTCAGTTCCTTCAACTCTGCGGGGAGCCATTGGTAGGGGCTCACGGATATGGATGCTTGGTTCACAGGACTAGGTCGATGTCAAATTCCACTTCTCTGCGGGGTAGTCAGGCAAGTCATTTGGAAATACATCCGAAAAATCACGGACTACTGGAATTTGTGCCACCGTATATTGTGCGTCCCTTGTCTCAGAGATCGATGCCAGAAACCCAGCACAACCACTGTTGATCAGCTTCCGGGCCCGAAGTGCAGATATCTCCCGAGCTAGTGTGTAACCCTTACTGCCTTTGAAAACGAACTCCTCGGCACCTGGAAATCGAAAGTGCACTCTCTTCCTTCTGCAGTCCAACACCGCGTAAGCTGAAGAGAGCCAATCCATGCCGAGGATCACATTGTAGTCGCGCATCTCCATGGGTGTAGGTGGCGGTGAGTTACGTGACCTTGATCACGGCGAGCATTGAGGTGCCAACCTATCCACGATCTTTATTAGCTCCCATTTGGGGAATTGCTCGGTAGCGGTAGTGTCATGTGATAGTTTAATTACATACAAACTATTTCTCGGGCAAATGAAGTAGACACGAAAGAATGTGTCGCCCGGGATCAAGCGATGTACAAGCATAGTAAGAGCAAACGGTGATGGTACCTGCAACCACCTCATGAGAGGCTCGGGCATCCTCCTGGGTCAGGTTGTAAACCCGACCACGAGCAATGAGTGGAGCTAGAAGGAGGAGGGAACCTCTTGCCTTCCCCTCCCCTTCAGCCTCACGGATCCTCCTCTCTGACCTCGGTCTCCCGTGGCCTGCTGTCGTGAACCTCCAGGTGTCTGTGGGGGTCTGTCTGGTGCTGTCTGGGACCCATCTCCTCCTGGCGACTCGGCCTGCTCGAGGGGGCAACTGGCTCTGTAATGCTCAATGCTACCACATCGGAAGCACATGCTCTGCACTTTGGTGCCAGCAACTTGCTCCCTAGTGTGTGGGCCCCCCTACAGTCTGTGCAATGAGGGGCGTGGGCTCCTCACGGCGATCCCTGCCTGGACCCGGACGGCCGAGGAAGATGCTTTGTAAAGGCTGGGACTGCGCTTCGCTCTGGAAGTGCCACAGGCGCCAGGAGGACTCACTCTTCACAGAGCTTTTTCCTTTGCATTGCTTTGCTCTTGTTTGCGTGGCTCACTGTGTTTCTGCCCGGTCTAGCTTTCGGCATCCTTAGCTATCTCCACCCAACTTCGTGGAAAGGACATCTCAAAAGATGGCGTCATTTGAGCAGCAGGAGGTTAGGCCTCAGCCACTAACAAAGCTGGCGGGCCTTGAATAGTGTGTCGGCCACAAGGGTAGAGGCAAACACGGATAGCCGGCTCAAGCTTCGACCTCATGCACAAATTCGATAGTCCTAGTCCCCTAACTTTGCAAGGTCAAAAATTCTTTGAGTCATCAAAGCACAATACGCTTTCGCTGAAAAGTACTTGTCGAAGAAGGCGGTTAGAACTCTTTCCAAGACTTCAAAGCCTTTTTCACCTCATTTCTTTACTTGATCTTGTACCAACTTACGGGCGGCCCTTGACATGTAGCGGCTAGTCTCACCATGTCTTCTTCCGGGCTCTGCAGCACGGAAGGTAGCCTCAATCTCATCTATCCCTTTGCTCGCCGCGTGCGGGTGGTACCTCCCTCAAAGGGTAGGGGCCCGTACCTCGAAACTTCTGCTGAGAACTACTACCTCCGGCGCGGCGCCCGGCCTCACGCCTCCGGGGAGGCTGCGGGGAGTGTGTAGGTGGGAGTACTGCGCATTCTGCTTTGCCCTTTGTGCATTTGCTCCCACTTTGCTCACTGCGGCTGCTTCTTCTTCATGGCCCAGTCGCATCTCATCCTCGTAAATCTCTGCGCCGAGGCGACATGTGATCCGGATCTGGATAGGC
The DNA here is from genome assembly GCA_026586065.1 of Dioscorea zingiberensis. Lineage (NCBI taxonomy): Eukaryota > Viridiplantae > Streptophyta > Magnoliopsida > Dioscoreales > Dioscoreaceae > Dioscorea > Dioscorea zingiberensis. Next base: position 31,335,435 of record CM048818.1, read on the forward strand.
CACAGTGCGAGGACGAGGTGTCCCCTCTGGCGCGGGACGGGGATATGCTTTCCGGTATAGGCGGGCGAGTACCAGCATTTGCTGGTCGGGATATCCTCCCTCTTGGGGAAAGCTGGGGTATCCTCACACGTGGGGTGGCCAGGGTGGCCCGGGGTAGGCTGGGGTAGCCTCAGGTGTGATAGCCGGGATGACCCCATGCGTGGGGTGCATGCCGGTCTGGTGCACCGGTCTCGAGGGGGCACATTACTGCGGGGCCTCCGTATCTAAACGGCATTTGGAGCCTCCTCCTCACCTTGATGCATGGGCTCGGGGGTGGAGGCTCATTGCCGCTTGCTTGAGTAAGCTCTCGTCTTGGAGGCAAGACTTCTGCAAGATAGAAAAGTTCCGATGAGTCGATGCGCTACCAACACTCTCTCAGCAAGACAAAGGCTTCGAGCTCCCTAAGTTCTTTGAAAGAGATAACTTAGGGTGACTTACATTGTACCTCGATACCATATTAATTGTCGCCTCAGAACCGTGACGGCGTGGACAAACTGGCCATTTGTACCCAAGCGAGGGACTAGTCCCTTTCGAGTAAAGGCCTTAAGAACTCTTATCTGATAAGTATCGAGTTAATAATACTTGGCAGGAATCATAGCTAAAGATGAAGGGAGTTAAAATACTGACTCCATACTGATTACAACCTTGTCGGGTTTCAACTGACCCAAGACTAGGATCTAGTCCGATTCGCCCCCCTAGAAATCCATACAATGAAGAAATCTAAATTTACAAGTCTCACCACCGGAATAGAAGAGGATACGCGGAACCTCAGAGACAAAATAAAAGTAGCCAGAATTGGCCTTCGGTATATCCCTTAAGCTTCGACCCTACTCCTCCTCGTCCGAACACGAGGAAATACATGAATCAGTGCGTGAGCCTAAAGAATAGGCCCGATGGGGTCAGCATAAACAATAAAGGAGGCGAAGGCCATAAACAAGGAACAAAATAAAGCAAGTACAATTATACAAATACAACAAGGCGGCCATGGCAACAAGTAAGCTTCGGAATGCGGATAAAATCCACGGATAATACTCAATCTCACAGCATATATGATACTAAGATATCTCACGACATCTCACGATACCATATCGGTATAGATCGTCTTACGACCTAAAAGCTGGGACTAAGCTATAGCATCACATGTGCACATAGTGAGAAGATCGCAGCTCTGGTGAGCAGGGTGGCAGGATATTATACACCCTCTCTGTAGGGGTCTCCCAGGTCAGATGGAGCATCAAGTGCTTTCGTGGCGGATATTATGCACCCTCTGCCGGGGTCTCCGTCCGATGTATCATGCAAGAAAGTAAGAGATGGCTAGTACAAATACCTAACAGCAATTTATAAAATATATATTCAAGGCGGCAACATCCACGAATATACAATGATGGTGACCTCATCGAGGATAGAGAGTCAATACGTATTTAAGGAGTAAACTCTACTTAAATGCAGCATATGAAAAACATGATAGCAACAATCCCTCGAGATATAAAACCAATATATATGAGGAAGACCATCTCGAATATATATTGGGAACCTCTCGAGGAAATAAGAAATACACAAATCAAAGCGAGGGGTAGGAGGAAGGGAATACTGCACAAACCTCGGAGTGCGAGAGCCTACACGGCTAGAAGCGGATCCACTGATCCTTATGCCAGCCTCACGAGGTCCAAATCAAGATCTAGTAATTAGATAGGAGACTCTCGATTGCCTTTACACTTAAGCAAATCTCCTATCTAGATATGAAATACAATTACACATAAATCCTTAGAATTTGATCATACTTGGAAGACATAACCTACTTTCAGTATGTTTCCTTACTTAACAAGCATATCAGCGCCTTCAAGATTCTTAGAATGCCCTAAGCATGCTTAATTACCCAAAATTTACTAATCTAGCACATGGCGTCCCTTAAGCATATAAGTCATGGAGACAAGTCAAGATTGAAGCATGTTAATATGAACATGAGATGGGCATTTCTACTTAAAATTTTCTTGGAATTTGGCACCTCCCTCTTTGTAGGGCCCAGGAATTAATACAAACATACATTCCATAATTAATCCAATTAACCATAACAACATCTAATACACTTAACATGTATTCGTAGCTTCTTTCCCCCCTTAATCCCTTTCTAATAACAGCCCTAATAGTTCATACAAATGAAGAGAATTTAGGTTTTAGGGTTTCTTTCCCCAAATTAGGGCTCCTGATTGAAGGGATGAAGATGGCGATGTATGCTTAGGCCCGTGGCTGGCCGAGGGCTGCTAGCATGCGGGGAGTTGGAGTGGTGCTGCACGGTGGTGGGCCTTGATTTCTTGGCGTGAAATTTTGGAAACACCTGGCCTTGAGAAATTTGGCCTTGCAGGCTGCTTGTGAGGCTGTGCCTTGAGGCTTGTGGCAGGTAGCCAGTGCGAGAAGAATTTGTGGAAGAGGCTGGCCAGCGTGGGGGCTTGTATAGTGCCGCGTCTTGATGGAGCTCCGTCAGCGGTGGTGGGGGAGTAGCTTGTGAGGGTCAGCGTCGGCGTCGGCGGCGGATCGAGCGCGATCAACAGCGGTACGTAGCTTCGTTTTAGATCACGAAATCTAGGACCTATGGAGAAGCATACGAGAGAGAGAGAGAGAGATGATAATATCATTCTCTCTCTCCTCTATGATATATAATAACTTAGGTTTTCTTTAATTATTTTTAATGAATAAAGAATCTTTTAAATGTCACATGCTTACTATACTCTTACATGTGTACTATTCAATCACCGGGTAAAGTGAATTATTTCCAGCCTTGAGGTCCAACTGTCCGCGATCCTCTGGAGTCCTCGAGCCGACCCGGATCCACGAATCTAAGTCGGTGGTCCCAAATTAAGCGCAGTGCACTCACCAATAGTGTCATGAGTGCATCTCTCGTGGGACACGACCAGAAATATCGGCCTTAAATGTCATTACTCTTTTGCCGCGGGCTCCTTGTGGCAGCATCCGAATAGATCTCTGTCATACCGACGATTCACTTTTCAGGGACTTTAACTTGTTGCATTATTTTCCTTGATAATTAATCCAGGTCAATTTCTTTGATAGATTTCCATTAATTAACATTTAATAAATTCCTCGAATTACATAACTTCAAGATCTTAAATTCTCCCATTCAAGATTTAAATAAATAAAATCTTTATTTATTTCGTGGTAGGCGTTACACAAAGCATCTTGATAGATTTCTATTTCACCCTCCCTAGGCGAATTAGCTCGCTCCCTAGAACAGGGGTTCCCTAGCAGAATAAGATAAAGTCGATCACGATAACAATCCACTCTTGACTATATATCATCCTTGTTGAGGATGCTTAAAAAGCTTAGGACCTCCCATCCTCTCTATCCTAGAAGATGCGAATAGACTCTCAAGCCCCTAAACACTGCGGAAGAAGCGAAGGAAGGGCGGAAGAAGAACCCGGAAGAAATAGGAGCCCTAGAATCCATAGGATTGATCTCCCATTACCTTAATGGAAAGCTTCAACAAAGAAAGCACGCCAAGGAGATGTAGGAGAAGTAGAGAGAAATGGAAGCTAGAGAGAAAATTGTGTGAATTCAAAATGAAATAAACCCCTCGATCCCTATTCAAAAACCAAAAGATAAGGCGTCAATACGTTGGGTTAAATGAATAGGCCCAAATCGAACCGTTAAAGCAAATATCCCCCAAATTGAAGCTGTTTAAGCAAGCGTCACTTTAAATCTCACTCCCGGTGACTTACCAAACGTCTAACACGAAGGAAATAGGTTATCGCGCACATCGTCACATTGACTAGTACGCTCCGCACCGCTCCCCTATATAAATGCGGAATAGTGTTCAAGACAAGACTTGTAGACCAATTATTCCCCTTGACTTAGGATCAAAGCCTCGTCCATTTTTGAAAAATAAAAATAAAATTAATAGTAAAGAGAAAAGAAAGGAACAATTTCCATCATATACTCTGAGATTGAAACTAGAACATTGAGACTAGTTATATACCGCTTTGGAACTAAAAAGAGTCAACAAATGACGACTTCTGAAATAGCATAAAGAAGACATAAAATTGCCCTAGTCCAAAGATTCATCCGAGCCCATCTTCTTCCTCCTCACCATCAACATCACTAAGAGCGGTTTCATGATGAAAGTGAGGCGAGCGAAAAAGCCCATTCGTTGGATATTTTTTTCTTCAAAGATTGTAACTTTCGAAATGAAGGCATACTCCGGTATACTCAAAACCATGAGGTCCCCACCTCCATGTGATGGTCAACCAAAAAGTCCTTCTATCCATTTTCAAACCACATTTCCCCCAGGAACCTCATTTCTAACCAAAGCGTTCTATACATACCATTTCAGACCCTCCAAAACCCGTTCCTAACCACCATGACTTCGAGTGAATTAGTGAAATCTTTGGGGAAATTTTAGTCGGTCGATAGGACCCCTCAAACTAAATGATTTATAGAAAGAAGGATAAGCCATAGAATCCTATTCTTTTTCCTAAACAAAAAATGAAAGTATTTAACCTTCCCAGGCCCCTTTTATAAGCACAATACCTTAAACCCCCAACAACTCCTCGGGAAGCAAAGAAAGAAATAAATAATGAGGATCTTAGATATACACATAGAGAGTTCACACCTTCTTATAAAACCTAATGACCCCACTTGAGGACCCGGGTAACACTAGGGCTCCCACAGCCCAGCCACCCTAAGCTATCACTAGGAGCTTCCGCCTAACCGAGGATAGACATCAGTGTCCATTTCCTTGAGACACAAATCCATCCCAAAGATTTCTACTTTGAAGTTTATATCCCCAAGGTAAGTAAAGATCAAAATCCCCGCACTTAAGGAATGAATTAGATTATGAAGTTTCACCATCCCTAAGCAAAACCACATTTCGTCTATATCTCCATTCGTATCGAAGCCGGGGACATTCCAAACACAATCATTAGGACCTATAAGATTCACCACCCACGATCGAAGCTCCCAAATGTTCATAAAAGTGATAGGAATTCTCAAAAAGCGGCCGGAAACACTAGGGAGGAATGCCTTAGGAATGACAAGCTTGAGTAGGCGAAGCCGTCTCAAAAACCGAGAAGAGAAACCAACGAATCATCCTTAATAACCAAAAAGCAAATATATATATAAATATATATATATATATATATACATTGTTTTATCAAGCCAAGATTATTCTGGAGATAAAATTTAAAACATCGGACATCGGTGAATACAATGAAAAGACTACACAAGCTTCGGTTAAGACCCAGCGAGGTTTTAACCCATTACCTCAAACACCACGACTAAGTTCCTCCAGGAACTAGTGCCTAGAATTAAATGGACTAGGCAAAATAGACATTGACATTAGAATAAGGAGGAAGATTAGCGGCAAAACCCTAATGCTTGTCCTTGAGCCGACCGAAAACCGACCCTTGTTCATTTATCACTAGGACTCAAACATAAGCATACTTTGGGGGGGCTAATGATATGGTCATATCCGGCACGACACGGTCATAAATCCCATATAAGAGGTTTAAAATCTAAAACTACCACTTGGCAGAATCCTTGACGTCCACGGCTTAATAAAGGTGAGACCCACATCGTCATCTCAACCCTCTATATAAATTGACCCTAAAAACAGACCGGAATCCTTCCCTTTGAACAGAAAGGCAAGAGCAAGTATGAAACATTAAAGAAAGGGGAATGAAGTACATAACATATCTTTTTCCGAGCGAAAGATCTGACTTAGAAGACCAAACACCATAACTCCCCCTGACAACGGATAGGACACCAGCTGAAAAACAACCATCTCACTTGCTCTGACATTTCCCTCCTCCACTTCCCCTACAAGTGGACAAGATATTTTCCCACCGCCTCAAAAACCCTATATAAAGAAGGGAGGTAGGAGATCCAAAAGGTAAGAAATATTAATACAAGAGCTCCTTCATTTTCTCTCCAAAAACACTCCACTAACTTAACTGTCAGAGTTGAATCCAGGCAAAAGGCCCACTTTCTCCTGCTATCTAGAAGAGCAAAATCACTCGCCACCATAAAACTTTTGAGCCACAGCAAAACAAATCAAATCTGACGTTGATGCAGATCGGATCTCGATCCCGAGGGAAAAGCGATTTTTCAGCCCCAACACTATATATAATAAGTCTTTATTTTTAAAGTTGAACAGCAAGATAATAGAAGGGATAGTTACTTGTTGGCAATTGATGGTGTTTGGCAGCATACTCTTGATGGAGCAACTAATTCTCTACCATCCAAAGAGAATGTTTGCCTCACAAGTCTTGTTGTAAGTTATTTGCCACCAGAGAGGGACTCTCCATGAACCAGCAAAGTTTCTATCATGGGAATTGAACCACAAACCCCTTATCCATGGCTAACTACCCGTCTTTCCATGTCTAGTAGCTGTCTGAATTTTAATGACTCAGGAGTTTTTCTTCACATATATACCCTCCCACAAACCTTATGATTGTCCATGATCCCTTGTAAAGGAAATTTATAATTGTTTCTAAAGCCGCTAAAGATCAACATCGTTACACATTTATATAACTAATAGTTTATTTGTAGATATTGGCATTTATAATTGAGTTCTCATCCATAGAGTAATTTTTGACACATGATCTTGTGCAACTAGAAATAAAAATATTGGCTATCATTTAATTGAGAAATCCTTTCAGAAGTTTTATATGTAAAATATATTAGTCCTGACGTAAATGATAATTTGTTCTGCATATATTAAAAAAAGTGTAAAAATTTTGGTTTAGAGGCTTATAAATACAATGAATCAAAATAGTCTGTATCGTTCTCATCATTTTATATAACCAATATACTTGCTTGCACTTTCCTAATTTACCCTTCCATTCCATTTAATTGTGATTATTAATTCAAGAAGATCAAAATTGAGAATAATCCAAAACAATGGTACTAGTTTTATGATTTCAAAATGTTTTAGGAAGAAATAAATAAATCTCCCTGTCATCCCATAACTCTTAAGATTGTACTACAAAAAATTATTTCATTATATAAATAATATTTGCAATTTACTTGTTATAATTCGGCACGCAGAACACTTAAAAATAAAAAACAATGGCATTTTGTTAAACTTCAAAGTTGAAATCCCACTTTGTTTTGGGTAATTTCAAGTGATGAAAAGTTTTTGGATTTATAATTTTTGGAAATTTGTAAGAAGAATTTTACGGTAAAAGGCAATTCCAAACATAAATAGTTTTTTATACCTCCAGATTGAAGCGGCTGGCTACAGCCGGCTTAAGAAGATTATCCCCTGCGCGGCTCTGGAAAATCTTAGCCGTTCATACAGATCCGCCACCTGCAATATCTGACGGCTGATAAAACATGTGGCTGAGAACGCCGCTCAGGTCCCTCCACAGGAATATATGGGTAGGTATTATGCCACGTCTATCTTATGTTCAAGCTGGCAGAGAAACAGCTTCCAACGTGGAGTGGGTCCCCACATGAACTTTTACACAGATACTTAATCCAATTGCTACTTTGCACGTGTCGCCAGATGATCATGTTCACGAGAAAAGCCTCCCCTTTATCATGCACGATGAGAGGAAAGATACGGTCCTAATGAGAATATTAGGAATTATTGATGCATGAAAGAGACTAGTATTACCACTAATTTAAACACAAAGTCAAAAGATTAAGTTAAGTATTATTAGTCATTTTATCGCATTAATACGTAGATGTATTATATACCTCTCATATTCCCCCCCCACCCCTTTCCTTTTTGAATTTTATATAAAGCCTCAGTTTTCTATTCCGCTGTGAATTGTATTATATAAAAATATTTTACATACTATTTTCTCCCAGACCATTTGGTAGAAATCTCATGAGGGAGATGTATATAAGAGTTGAAAGAAAAGTTAGTAAAAGAATTTACCAACAAAAACTAAAGGGGAGATAAGTGGTGACCAGGGATCATATACCCACTTGCATGCCAAGAAGGGTCAGATGTCGTAAGTGCCAATTCATGTAGAGAATGGGAGAGCTTGCCTAGCTAGATTGCATGAACTTGGAGGATAAAAGCACAGTAGAGTCAGGACTTTTAGATGGTGGCACAGATTGAACCTTAATTGGGAGAGTTGCACTCAATTAATCGCAACAAACAATATATATTTGTTTTTAAGATATACTCTAAAAAATATCGATATTGTGTATATTTTGTTTTAAAAACCATAATTGTAAGAGTATATATTAAGTTTCTTTTGTTTTCCTTCGTATATATTTAGGGAATGTATACTATCACGTGTTTTAGCTATATATTTATTAACTTTATAGCCATGCGGTGAAAAAAAGAATGTTATACCAATTTTGTAAATATAACTCTAAAATATTTATTTGACTATAAATTTATAAATATACTTATAAAATTTATGAAATTTAAAAATAATTGAAATATCTCTTAATTAAGAGGTTTTGGATTAACCTTTATTCTCTCAAATTTCAATATGGTAGTGATCTCAAGTACGTAATTAAATGGGAAACTTGAGAGTTAAGTATATACCACTCAATTTATGGTTTTCTTGAAGGTATATACTTGGTAAGATAGTTTTGAGGGTACATGGGAAATTTTCTCTCCAAAAAACATTTGGTTTATTTTTTTATTTTAAAAAATCTATTTGTAAAAATAAACTTAAGTAATAACATCCTATATTGCTGCATTAACCTTTTTAAATTATTTCTCATTAAAAATAATCATTTTACAACAAATTTTTGGGACTATAAATACTGAAAAAGCCGAAATAACAATACAAGTATAAAAGTCTAGTAAACTGACATATCTCTCACCACTCACCGGTCCCGATCAACCAATGTCTCACCAACTATTTTTGTTATTTAGTTAAATAAATAATAATAATAATTTATTATATGGGGAAAAATATAACTGAAGAGCGTATGCAGCGTGATGTGGCCGAAGATGTGGATTTGATTATAAAAGAAATTTGGGGAAATCATTGCATGAATAAAGCATTACAATGGTATAAGAAAATGAGATTAACCCTTAGCTCCCGATAAATGGATGAATTAATCAAGCAACCAGATTATTGATCAATCAATTGGTATTCTTTGAAGTTCTCTCTTAGTCCTCTTTCTCTCTCTATCTTTCTACTAAGCTTTTCTTTATTTGGAAGTGATGACTTGAGTTGGAGGCTCCCACGAAGCGGGGAGTGCTGCGTATCTTCTCTTTCCATGGTTTCTCTCTGCAGCAGATTAGGATCCCCCAAGGTTGGAGGATTGATCTTGTGAAGTTGAAAGAGAAAAAGGAAGAGGTATTGTGTTGATCTCTCACACAAAATCTCTTCCAGCCTTGGCACCGCGCATCAGTCCTCGGAATTGAATCCAACATGTAATCAATTTAATAAAAGTTATATAATATTTTTTAAAAAAATTGCATTTTTTAAGAAGTTGGAATTATATTTTACTATCTATAAGAAAAAACTGAAAAGAAGTTTCGATGCATTATTGAAGCGTTGGTAAGCATAATTTGGGAGTACCCACCCATTTATCATATAACTATATATGTGAATGGTGTTAAAATTAGTTTTTACCTGAGATCGTGAGTCCAATCTCACCAAAGCTAAGTTAAATTTGTTTGATTTGAGGACAAAATCATAAGAAAGTATAGGCGATTACTCAACCAAACAAGCAAGTCGAGAACAATGTGTGTATGTGGAAAACCCTACACAAGTGAATAAGGGAAAACCACGGTGCTCCAAAATGCTAGGCAAATTCAACTATGTATTTGGTAGGGTTACAAGGATTAAAACCGCTTGAGAGAAAGAAAGTTGAAAGTACAAAGCTGAGAGGAAGAAGGGAACCAAATTCCCTCGAGGAAGCGGTGGGTTTTGGAGTAGGTAGAGTAATCATCCCTCTCAAATGATGCGTTTCAACTACTCCCTTTTGCAGGCTTCGATTGCTTGGCGCCCAAGTTTCTATCAGCTTATTACTTAATGTAAAGTTAGTTAGGTGCTAATCTAGATGCCAAAGTAGGAATAAAAGTGCTAGCGTTGGATACTAGTTTGATTACACAATTGGGAGTTTTCTAGAGGCTTCACTAAAACTTCCTAAGAATTCTCAAAGTTCTTCCTCTATTGTTTGGTTGAGGATTACGGGGCAGCTTCTAGATGTTTGTTAAGCTTTCACATGTTTGTTTTATAGACGAGGTTGTTTTAGTAGATCATTTGGCATATTGTTCTAGAAGAACATTGGCCCGAGCTTGCTTAGGAAAAATATTGACGGGACATTTTGGCAAGAGTGTTTAGGTACTGACATTGGCGAGTAAAAATTCAGTAGAGTGTTTTAGGAAGTACATTCTGCCACATTAGTATTTAGAAGCCGAGGACATTAGAAGCGTAACATTCTAGACTATTAAGCTCTCTTATATAGAATGAAGGCAAATGGTATTATTCAAAATCCGGTGGACCACCGGTCCAACTGGTTAATAGCCAGCTTGAGTGGTGGAAGCGATCTCGGTTTTGTAATTAACCCGTGAGTTGCAATTGACTTAGGGATAGGCAACCGGGTTGAATCGCTTGATTTAATAATTAACACGTTCAATCAAATGAATCTGGATGGCTTTTTGAAAACCCTAAAAGTAAATCTACTACCCTTAATGTCTTAGTTTGTATACGAAAAAATAAACAAGTATCTTTTTATGTGTCATTTTAAAATATAAAAAAATAAAAGTAAAACGAGGAAGGAGAAAACTTTGTTTGAGTCGACATTTGACCCCTAGCTTCTTTGTCTCTAGTCCACAGCTGCTCTCCCACCCTAAAGCTCGTCACTTGTTCGGGTACTACATCTCTCTCTGGAGATAACTATATGAAGCATTGTCAGGAATATTTATAAAGGCGTAAGATGTTATAATTATTAAAGATAGGAATCAAAATAACCCTTCGCATCAGAGGTGATTCTACTCGACCTCAAATACAGTATACCTACTATAGATTCTAAGCGATTAAATTGGTTTGTCTCCAAAAAAAGCACAATAAGAAAAGCCGATCTAAGCTTGGGGCCATTACAGTATTATTGAACTTACAAGCTCTAAGAGGGAAGTTGTCGTAGCTTATGTTGCCAAAGAATATTTTCGGGAGGTGTAATACATAGGTTTAAACAACATTTAGCCCTCATTAAAGTGGAAATAAAAGGATGCAAGAAATCGCGACTGATGTTCACTTTCAAATGCAATAAAAGCATTGATAATCATGTCTACGAAAAAAGGAAGCCACAAGATGTTTTTG